>CAMTDV010000022.1:5249295-5556795 GCA_947069175.1 Scalesia atractyloides
TTAACGTCTCCTAGGGGACTTCTGCGACGACGCCGGACCACCTGGGGCGGTGTTGGGAGGCGTCGCTGAGCCTGGATGACCCCACACCGAGTGGCCTAAACGATTTGTTGGTGGCCGAGTGGGGAGATGAGGAAAAGTACAAAGAGGATGAAGACAACGGTTGAGTGTAGAGAGGGTAAAGGCGTAAAGCGATTGGAGTTACAGTATCAGTATTCAGTATAGCTATACTGTATTGGAATATATTTTACTTTGTAATCAACTCTGTCTTTAACAAAACGAGTGGGAGGCAAGCAAGCGTCGGTGACCGGTCATCGGAGATTCGCTGAGTCACACATGGAGATCAATAAGACGCTATATTCATGAACACCCAAATACATCAATCTGAACAAACCACATATCAAACCACTGTTTATTTCATTTGTGTTATTAATAGATAGAGATTACTTTTCAACTTTATAAATTTATATTTGAACTTGTAAGTTTTGACATATAAACGACCTGAATAGTTTAATTTATTACATTCAACATTTGAGGAAATAATATATAAAAGTCAATGGGTCAAATGTGTGAACCATCAGCCAAGTCTAAACCTATGAAATATAAAAAGAATTATGTTAGCAAAGGTGGTCTAATTAATACGAAAGAAAAACTGTGAAATATTTGGTATACAACTACGCTCTTTCGGTATTTTGTTTGTGACCTGACGATAATGTTTTCTACAACCTCCTCCTTTGTTCATCTGGTATCAGATTCCGAATCTGAAAATGAGGAGTATGCTGCGTAAACCCTCTTATCCGACCCGCAACAAGATTTGTTTTGCGCCTTCCTCACCAAGAGCCGACACGGGACTTTCACACACGACCATAACACGATTATTGGACAACATACACATATACAAGCGCTACAACCGAATTCTGTCACTTTGTGGCAACACTTTTGTTTCTTGCAAGAAGGTGAATGGCAGGTAGAGGAAGAAGAATGTGTTGAGATCATCTTTCACTTGTAGCATGTAATGAGGCATTTCGGGTACTTTGTATCTTTTCCTTTTTATGTTTTATTTTTTGCCACTTGGGTTTGGAGGGGGGAATATGATTCCCATGAGATGGCCCTATGTCATGCCTTTCCGTGCTAGTTGATATCGAGGCCAATTATATATTAAACACCTACTACAAGCTGTTGATTTGAATTTTGACTCACAAAAAAGTTTTTAATGGAATAAGCTTAAGAAACTGACTCAGTTAAGACACGAACACGATAAGACACGAACCCGAAACAGGTAAACACGACAAGAAATCTTATCGTGTCAGATTTTCCAAACAAGAACACGAACCTCCTAATAAACAGGTTACACGAAACGACCTGTTAAGACACGGAAAATTCATCAATGTATCATACAACCTGTTAAGACACGAACACGACGTGTTAAGATATGAACACGACCTGTTACTACATGTTTGATATTTAGGCATTAACATGTCTTAACATGTATTGTGTAATGGTCTTAAGTCTTAACTTGTCTTAACAGGTCATATCGTGTCTGACATGACCTGTTAAGTCACGAACACTGTAACATCCGTCAAAAACCGGATTTACCAAACCCGCTCCGTTTAATAACCGAACTATCAGTTAAAAATTTCGTGGCGTATTTAATACCCAAAATAATTTTAAACGATACATAATTAATAAGTATAATGGAATATATAATTTATTTTTGAAAAAGTATTAAAATTAGTGGTTTAAAAATAAAAGAAGGCTGCCGGGTTTCGAACCCGGGTCAGCCGAGTCAATCTGGTCAACAAAGCATTAACACACACGCGTTCAACCACTGCGCCACTTGTATTTCTTGTTTATTATTAGAGACAATTAATTCATAACATACATCTTGAATTCAAAATCGACGCGCCCAATCGCAGTCGTCGGAAATCCCGACTATCTCGCCAAGATTGGACGGTTTCTTCAGTTTTAACGTAAACTTTAACTATGACATCGGTTATAACCGACGCCTGAACCCACGACGCAAGTCATAACCGCCGGAAAACGTAATGACCGACGAATCAAGACGGAAATCGGACCAAATTCATCGATGTCCCGCCCTATAAATACCTCCTCAAACCTCTGCTAGCTCTTTCGCTCACAATCACACCTTTACCCGACGTAATTCCACTCGCCGGAAAAGTTCTGCACCTCGCCGGAAAACCGAGCCCTTCACTTCTGAGCCTTACTGAACACCCAGAACTTATACCGAAGCCACTCACATCCATCTCAAGCTCGCTGAAGACTCTCTGCCGCAAGACACACGTCGCCGGAATAAGCTGCTGTCACCGGAGTTTCGCCGGCAAAACAGAGGAGCCACTGTTCGGTATACCTTACGCTTAATCTTTCATTCTTTTTATTTATCTCACCTGTAATTAACCACCACACACTAACAAACTTGATTAAAACTTCGAACCAGTCGGACTTCCGATTCTGGTTAAGATTAACGAAGAAGACGAAGTTTCAGTTGTCTATATGTATAATTAAAATCAAGATATAACTCGGGTTAGACACACAGTCCAGCGGTGGACTGTGTGCACATAAAACACGCTTACGTCTCGAGTTCGAATTTTGTCCCACGCACCTTCGCCCTAATAAAAATGTTTTTTTTTTCTTAACTGAACCGGAGTCACTGCTTAAGATGTTAAGTTTAATAAAAACCGGAATAATAACCAAGATAGACACACAGTCCAGTGGTGGACTGTGTGAATGTTTAATCACACGTCACGAGTTCGAGTCCGGACTACCGCACCGGTCCGGACAATTATCAAACTTTTTATATAAGACAGAAGTGAAAATATTTAGTTTGTATATAAGTATAATAAAAATCAGATTATTTAACAAGTTAGACACACAGTCCAGCGGTGGACTGTGTGTTAACTCAACCCATAGGTCCCGGGTTCGAGACCTGTGGAGAACACCGGTCCGAAACATTAAAATCTTTTTAAAAATAAATGATTTTCGGATTAATCTAATTAGTATATAAATTTAATTAAAAACAGAAATATTTCGGGTTAGACACGTAGCTCAGTTGGTAGAGCTGCGTGCACGCGTACGGGAGGTCTCGGGTTCGAGCCTCACCCGGCGCACACAAATACACAGCCTGACCGGTCAACAGTCAAAGTCAACGGTCAACGGTCAACGGTCAACATTTTTTTATTATTTTTCTTTATTTATTTTATTTAAAAATCAATTAAAAATACTTAAAAATAACATTTTTAAGGTTAGAAAATAGCCTTAAAACTCACAAAAATACATCCAACAATCCTACTAAAATGGATTAATAAAATCCGTTTACTTACCGAACCATTATGCCATTATCTAGGTTAGTTCACTCGTGGTTAAATCCAACTTCGTGCGTATTCAACATCATCAACCGAACGCACCCAATGTGAGTGAATCTTACAACTCTCCTTTTTAATTACATGTTTTGGGGTGTGTCATGTGTCACTGAAATTAATTCGTTTATTAAACTTGTGCCATACCATATTGTGATCTAAACTTAGATTGTATAAATTGCTTGTAGTTATGTATTTCATTTTGTCCATTTATATGCAATTCATTCATTAGGCCCATCAGTTCCTCGTGGGAGACGAGTTGAGCAACGCGTGCCTGAAAACAAATCCATTATTGTTCGTGTGTGCATTATTTAGTTTATATTGTTTGTAGATTTGTATTTCATATTGTCAAGTATATGCAAATCATTCATTAGGCCCATCAGTTCCTCGTGAGAGACGAGTTGAGCAACGCGTGCCTCAAAACGATCCATTATTGTTCATGTGTGCATTATTTTATATTGATTGATTGGTGAATAAGTTTACATCTATTTTTACTCATGTGTGGTTGTGCACTTTATTTTATAATCAATTAAATAAACTTGTTCAAATGTTTTTCATAGGATTCACTCGCCAACTTTTTGTTGATCCAAAAACCATTTTTTACACATGATACAGGTGAACAGGATGAAGCAAGGAAAACATAGGAAATGCCTTAGAAGAAATCAATGAAGCCTAGATTGATGTTTAGGGCATGATGTAATATTGATTGTAATTTCCCATTAAAGTGTATTAATGAATATGAAACGTTAAAATAAATGTCATGAACTTTGATGATAACCCAATCATGCCTCGATCACCTTTTCCGCTGCGGGTCGGGGTGTGACAAACACGACCTATTAAGGCACGAACACGAGAAGAGACGAACACAACTTGTTAAGACACGAACACGACACAAAATTGAACAGGTCTTCTCGTGTTGACTTGTTATAGACACGAAACTTGTTAAGGTTAAACACGAAACCTGTTAACTTTGTGTAGGTTCGTGTCGTGTTATCGTGTTCGTGTTCGTATCAGAATTGCAGCCCTAAGAAACTGGATGTATTAATATATAGAGTAACTGCAATTTGTGTTCCTAAAGGAAGAGCCCGATGTCAAGTTACGTCCCATTTTGAAAATTTTGCTTGTTGAGTCCCAATCGTGTAAAAGTGCTACATATCGAGTCCTTCTGTTAAAATTCTATTAGTGTCACCGTTAGGTCAAGGAGTATTTTGGTAATCTCACAATTAAAAAAACCAATAAACAAATCATAACTTCTAATTTCTTCATCTTTGAAGATTTGGGCCTATGTTCATATCAATTTCATCATTTTCATGAACATGAATATCATCAAGAACATGAACATAAACATGAACATGAACATTCAACAATATCAACATGAACATGAACATTCTGAAGATCTGGGCCAATTTCGTCATCCTAAAATGAACATGAACATTCATTATCATCATCATCTTCAAAAAATTCATTATCATCATCAACTTCAAAAAATTCATTATCATCGTCTTCAAGAACAAACAACATTCAAAATCTGGACACATCTTAATGGTGGTCAGAACCTTCTTAACAACTCTTTAATGGTGGTCGACTCATTGAAACAAATGTAACACTTCTTTATATAAAACCATCGATCGCAAGCTTCAAAGATGAAATGTACATAAAACAAATCTAATAGTAGCAATGGTGGTGGTGGTGGAGATTTTCAAATGTAGAGATACAAGTTAGATAGATGTTTTGTCTCATTATGATGATGTATTATTTATATAAGTAACTAGTGGGTTATGCCCGCGGTCTGCGGCGGGGCGACCTACTTTTAATGGAAATGTAGATATAACAGTAAAAATAACGTTAATGAAAGGAATTCGTTTGATATTGGTTCGGTTCATTAAGATACCGACACTTACCGAAAGAGAAACAAAAATAAGTCATGATACGATCAAAAAATACTGAGATGTGTTTATATCGATCGAAACAATAAAAACGATATCAATTTTAGTACTGACGTAAAGCGAACAAAAAAGGTAGATGTAAAACATCAACCCACGCAAGTGCGTTGTGGCGTGTTAATTGACATAAAAAGAGACCGAAATGAAAGACATAGGAAAGAGTAACTAAGTCGACTTATGACCAGTGCGTTGCGAATGGCCCGTTAAAACTGTAAAAAATATTATGACTAAAGTTGAACGTGGAAAATGTTACGGTTAAAAATAAAAAATTATTTGGACAAATTTCTAAAAATTAAAAAGTATAAAGGTTAAAAATGAACAGATTCTTTTTGACACATTGATAAAAGTTGAAAACTATGTGGTTAAAACGTAAAAAAAATAAATATATATTAATTTTTGTTAGTGGTAAGAAAGTTAGTAAATAATAATAATAATAAATAATAATAATAATAATAATAATTTAAAGAAAGACATGCGACATCTTTTTATTTGTAAGTTATTATTTATGAGAGCCAAGATCAAATATATACTTTCTAAAAATAGAAGGTGTAGAAAGGATATATTAAATAAACTTCGATTGAACTCAAACGGCATTGCAAACCTCTTATCGAACTTTAAGGGGAGATTTTAGGTTTTGTTTTTAGATTTTTAAATTGTAAATTTTAGAATTTTTGTTTAGATCATTATGTCTTTTAGCATTGTGTTTTTCTATATTTGCATTATCGTGTCTTTTTTGTGACTTATTATGTCTTTTTTTTTTCTCGATAGTGTGTTATATTTTGTTTGAAATTATGTTTTTGTACTCTTCTCATTTTTAGAAACTTATATTATGAAATCAAATTGTAATATTTATAGTTAAGATATTTTTATACAAACATTGTTAATATTGATGTCGTTTGGAATATCATTCAAATCTACAATATTACTTTTTTTCTCTTGGCATTTTTACTAAGGAATGTGTATCTGGAAGTGCTTCAGGTTTAATTTATTTCAGAGGCCATCTTATATTCAGTTTCAAGCCTCTTTGCATGCTATTCCTAAATTGTTAATTTATTCAGTTTCATGTATTGATTTTTGATTGTTATGGCTTAAGTTATGTGTAATCAAATACCTATCATTGCTCAAGACGATTAAACCACTGTTCCAAGACACTCAATCCTAATCCTCGCTTTAGGCTAACGAAAAAGTAAAGGCATTCATGTCCTGCGTATATGATACCCCATCAAGTCTCCCACCCTCTTCAGGTCCATATATATTAGCTAATAACTTCTTTAGATGGTACCTCTATAGCTATTATCATGACAATATCGTTTGCTATCTTTTGAAAGTCATCATATGCATAGGGATGTATTTTGAATGGGATATTCTTTAGCTAAGGTCTTTCATGCCCAGTTTCAACATTTTGTTAGAGATACCGGTTTATTGTAGTGTGTTTGCATGTGCTCATTTGGTAATCTAGTAAGCCATTAAATGGTGGTGGTAGACGGGACAACTGGTAGGTGGCGACGGCGGTGGGGACTGATAAATGGCAACGACCATGAATGTGGTAGCGGCGATAGCACATCGGCTGATATTTGGTGGCGATGGAATCCTCTCTATACTAACATTATATTATTTTTGTCATGGTGAATTTACTTGGACTATCCACAGTGTTGAACACTACAGGCATTCATAAACATGTTACATCACGTCATTCTTTTTTCAAAAAACTCTTTTCCCTTCTATTATAATATTCTTCCACAAAAATCTTTTTAATTCCACATCACCACCTTTCTTTACATCTATTTTTCATAACCAGATAATATTAAATAATAAAGAAGTACCATATACAATAGGGATATTTGATTTGAATAACCTCAACTTTCATTAATTTGCCGATAACACTCCAACTTTTGATTTATACACCAGCACTCCCAACTTTCAACTTATTGGCCGATAACACTTCCTAACTAACTGAACCCTAACCCAGTTAGTTTTTGCTGATTTAGCATCTGATGTTGCCATTTTGCTGACGTGGCAAATGATGTGACTTTTTTATGACATGGCACTTGATGTGGCAGTTGACGTGACATTATTTATGACATGGCAGCTGACATAACATTTTTGATGATATGCCAGCTGACATAAGTTAACTGTGTTAAAGTTCTGTTAGTTAGGAAGTGTTATCAGTCAATAAGTTGAAAGTTAGGAGTATTGGTGTACAAATCAAAAGGTAGAAGTGTTATTGGCTAATTGATGAAAGTTAGAGTTATTTAAATCTAATATCCATGTATAATAATAACTTAAATATCCATTAATTATATGTTATAATTCTCTTAGTGTAAACTATTTGTTTAGTTTCATGCGATACATAATACTATTTGGATAATGAACAAACTTTAAACATGTGAATCCTACCATAACTAAAATAATTATGCTTTAATAAAAGTAATTATTATCATAGTATAGCATAATAATAATCACTCTAGTTACTTTTTTAGTGTAATTTTGCATAATAATATAAAATGATATTTAAGCCATGATTAAAGGATACATAATATTTTACAAGTTTAGAAAGGGGTTTATAAAATTGCTCCCTATTTACATGTTTAATAACTAATCCACAAGCCACCCATTGAAATGGTCACCTCCCTTCGTCCATAGAGTTTGTCCGAAATTGCCAAACACAGCCAGACAAAGCCTTCAAAGCAGCTGCTTGGCCACATCAAATAGGAATGAGTTCGGTAGCAATCAATACCGAAAATCCCAAAAATTAGGTACTAGTACAAAAAATATTTGGTACGGTAAGGTACAGGCACTGGCGGATCCAAAAACTTCTTTTGGTGGGTTTATTTTGATAGATTATCACTATTTTTTTTTCTAAATCATACAGCGTTCTCACTAATTTTTTTTCCATTTTTCCAAACCAAGTGGGTTCATATGAACACACAAAACAGGGCTGGATCCGCCACTAGGTACAGGTACCGGAATCTAAAGATAAATACGATACTGCATCGTACCGGTACCGAAAACACCAAATGTCGGTACGGTACCAAAAATATTTTGGTTCAAGTAATTCGATTCCAATTGCTCATCCCTACGTCAACGTATGTTCCCATCCATCTCTACCATCCCTACGTCAGTGTATGTTCCCATCCATCTCTACCCTTCGAAGACGGTCTTAGAAATTCCATTTTGAAAAAAAAAGTTAATTTATATAATAAAATAAGAAGATTAAAAAAAAACTATTGCCATCAACTTTAGAAAGATTATGTAAGCAACGACGCTCATACACGACTTAATTAGTGGATCACACCCAATGGCTTACTACGTTAATATGTCACCCAAATAGATACCAAAAGTGGTAACCAAAAGACAACATTGCTTCACTTTTTCCTCATCAGGAAACAAACCACTAAGACCTCATCATTGACTTGTCAAACAGTTAAATTTGAATTCAATTCCAAATAGACTGAAACTAAACATGACACTTGATTCATCCACGTGTTCCAATTATAAATAAAATTTTCCTTTATGATTGGGTATGGTCAATCATTGCATGCATACATATGTATATATACCACCACTTCATGCAAATTTTACAACACAAATTATTTCTTTCTTCTCTCAAGTTCCATTGGCACATTAACACTTCACTTACTAAGTTTGATTATCAAGCATTCCACATATGGCTAGATCAAGGCTCACTTTCTTGGCTGTTGGTTTTCTACTTCTCAGCTCATTAACCTTTAAAGTTCTGAGTAGACCGATGGAACACGGTTATACAAACTATAAAAGTCTCGTGGCGATTAAGAACTCGGGACCAAGTCCAGGAGGAAAGGGACATGGTTTTAGGAACTATGAAATGGTCTCCGGTCCATGTCATACAGTCGAAAGGCACGGTGTTACGCGTTATGAAAATTGTGACAAGACCAAAGACTCTGGCCCATCATCAGCAGGTAAAGAACATGATATTCCAAATCTTGAAAATTTGAGGAATAGAAAGAACTCTGGTCCAAGCTCAGGTGGAAGGGGGCATTAATTAGTTCAATTATAGTTTTGTAATGGTTGCGGTTACTACTTTTTGTTGATTATAGTTAGAAGAAGTGAATTCATGTAATTTATCATCTTGAGTAATCTTTGTAAGGAATATTTTTTCTTAAAAAATATTAGTGCTAATAATATACAACGTCAGAATATAATTTTTTAGGTCTTTATAGTGGAATAACTCAACATCATATTCTATTGTTATACTTTTTCAACTTAACATTTTTATATACTTTATATTCTTTTTTTTTATAATAATTGACCTCTTGTAACTATTTATACCCAAATCAAATATATGACACATGTATCCATAAACATGCAAATTTATTCTTGAAATGAAGTTCATATTTATTGTTATGTAATTTGAGAAACAACAGACCATGCATGTCATAATCATAGTATTGCATTTAAATATAGAGATCCCCAATTACTATTTAGAGGGACTGATATGCATATTTTTGATTGGTGAGGCCACATGTTTTTAGAGCGAGGAAGGCATCGGCTAACATCGGTCCAAGTCGCTCCTGAGCCAGGGTGCTAAGGTGCCGCTTATCTTCTAACAACGGCAAGCCCATGGCGTCTACACACCTCACTTTCGGAAGCGTTATTCCAAATTGTGCTTTTCTCACGGTTTCTATGTAGGATCCGTTAGCTGAAGCTATAGCCACCTAGAACATGATAACCCACGTCTATATATATTACTATAGAAAACTAAATGAAACCTGAGATCCGGCACGTATTTGTTTTCCAATTTTTATTTGAGATTTCCTCTAGCAAGTTTTAATATATATTGCATCATAAATATCTAAGCTCATTAGAAAACACTGTTAATGGCGGGTCAAGTAGGTAAAAGTAAGAAAAAGATAAACAAATAGTTAAATCCATACTGTAGCAGATCCAAATGATTAGGAAAATAAAATCATAAAAAGCATTTTTATCAGTAATATTTAGAATGCATCACTAATATAAGTTTAATTGAGTTACTTTCTTAACTTATGAACACTTTTTTTTTATACTTTCTATAGATAATTGATAAATATATATAACTAGTTGGTGAAAGTAAACGCGTTATACATTAGTATTCAACCTTGAGTTACTTTCTTAACTTATGAACACTTTTTTTTATACTTTCTATAGATAATTGATAAATATATATAACTAGTTGGTGAAAGTAACGCGTTATATATTAGTATTCAACCTTGAGTTACTTTCTTAACTTATGAACACTTTTTTTATATTTTCTACAGATAATTGATAAATATGTATAACTAGTTGGTGAAAATAACACGTTATACATTAGTATACAACCCACCCCCCAAAAAAATTACGTCGAAACATTGAAAAATATAAGCATATAGAAATGGTTAATCTTGGATTTTGTTCAACGTCATATTTTAACGTTGTAAAAGGAAAAAGAAACTTTGAAGCAGCTTTGAGGGTTTGGATGTTCGTGTGAATGTACAAGTAATTGAAGCACAGACGCATAAGTCTCGTCATTTGGGATTTATGAGCTATGTAATCACAACCATTTCTTTTAATTACACGTCACATATATTTGTTTAATGTAATCATTTTTATTGTTAACTAGTATTAGGACTTGCGCGTTGCAGCGAGTCTGTAATAACATACGTAATTTAGATATAGACCATAGGAGCCACCCGTGTAATTAGTATTAAAAAGTAATTTAACATTAAATTAACAGTAAAACTTTCATGAAGAAGTCATAGTGTAAAGTGTAAATTGAATTGTGGTGGAGCACCGGTGGTCGGACTTGCCGGTGGTGATGGTAGTGATGCGATGGTGGTAGTGTAGGAAGTCAATAGGAAGGGATAGGCGCAACGGTCTAAGAAAGAGAAAAGACAAAGTAGGTTGTGGGGTTAAAAGATATAGTGATAGATTTAAGAGGTGGACGAATAGAATGCTAGAAAATTGAATAGATTATACCTCTACCCAAACAAAAATTGTCAATTAATGTATAGGAAATATATAGGAAATAAGAGTACAATTCTAATTATATGAATATTTATACAAGTGTTTGGCTTGCGAATTGGTTGGTATTGAAATTTCAATTCCATTTTTACTATGTTTGGTTCGGAAATAGTTGGAATTGGAATCGAACAACATTCCTTTAATTATGTAAAGGATCTTAAAATCTTTTCAAATTGTGAATCGATTCAACTAAAGTTATTGAAATCTTCGACCACTTACCGTCTCATCACATCCACCCATCCCCCACCGCCGACTAAGACCGTCTCCCCGATTCGGACCACCAGCACTATCCGATCGTTGACCCGGACAACCACTGCAACCTGGACTTGATTGGAGTCCCGACCCAACCGTCACCTAGACCCGAACCCAACCGCTGACACGGATGCTGCCTTGACCCAGCTGTGCCCCGACCCAAACCACTACACCAACACAGCCCCGACCCACAATTGAGGCCCGACCACTGACGCGGAGATCACCGACTCCGACCCCTTTGCCCCCCGACTCGGACATCCAACCCGGGTCGAGCGGGTTGACAGTTTGCTTGGGTCTTAGTCGGTGGTCAGGTTGGGGGGCTACGACGGTTTGGGGTGACGCATTCCGGGTTGGAGTCCATGTGCGGTCGGGTCGTGGGTGGCGGTCAATTTGTGTCGTCGACAGTTGTCGTGTCGTGATGTGTTGTGTTGGGGGCGGTGGAGACCGTGTTTGAGATCGAAGTGATGGATTACAATCTTTATTGTTTTGTCAATCAAATTCATAATTTAAATTTAGTTTATATATTCCAAATCCGTTAAATTTTAATTCCTCTTTAGTTGTTTAAGTTTTCGAATACAGTTCTTTTAAATTCCAAGTCATTTGACAAATACTAATTTCTTGAAAAAAAAAACCCTTTATGAAAACGCACCCTATTGTTGGTTTCATGGATTGTAATGGAATTGGAATTTGCGTGAGAATTGAAATTTGATTTGTAATTTAGTGTGTTTGTTTCACCGATAAAATAGAATTCGGATGGATTTGTAACGTAGATTCCCTTTCTTATGTTGTTCAAATTGGTTCCAATTCATATTCTTGTTAAAACCAACAACACAAAGAGTGAAATTTGATCCCGGTGACGACGGTTCTAGACAAAAGCTTGGGGATAGTACATATTCGACAAAACGATATAAACAAGGAGTAGGAACAGAATCAACGGAAGCTTTTCATTCATTCAGAAGAGTATACATCTTGTCTGGCTGGCGAAGTTCCTGAAGAGAATCCGCCAGAAGAGTATACAATAATTTGCATACAACTTTGACAATATGTAATACATCACAACCAATAATAGTTACATTCTAGTTTAGTTCATATAATGGTATAGCACAAATTTGCATAAGAGAATTAGTTTAAACGACACATGATACACCCCAAAACATGAATAAAAAGGGGAGTTTGTAAGAATTCACTCACATTGGGTGCGTTCGGTTGATGAGGTTGAATGCACGCGAAATGGTGTTAACCACGAGTGAAATTAACCTAGATAAATCGCATTATGGTTTGGTAAGTAAACGGATTTTATTAATCTATTTTAGTAGGATTGTTGGGTGTATTTTTGTGAGTTTGAGGCTATTTTCTAACCTTAAAAAAAATGTTTATTTTTAAGTATTTTTAATTGATTTTTAATTAAAATACTTAAATAAAAATAATAAAAAAATATTTTATTTTTGCTACAGTTGACTTTTGACCGTTGACTTTGACTAACGTTGACCGGTTCGGAAGGCATATTATTGTGCGCTGGGTGAGGCTCGAACCCGAGACCTCCCGTACGCGTGCACGCAGCTCTACCAACTGAGCTACGTGTCTAACCCCTCATATATCCGATTTTAATTACATATATACATTAATTAGAATTAAACAAAAATCCCTTTATTTTAAAAATGGATTAAATCTGGCGAACCGGTGCGCTCCACAGGTCTCGAACCCGGGACCTGTGAGTTAACGGACACACAATCCACCGCTGAACTGTGTGTCTCACTTGGTTATAAACTCAGTTATCAATATATTTAACATATACTTAAATCAACCCGGTTCAGTTTGCTGAAAAAAAGAATTTTTATCAAGGCGGCGTGTGAGGGACAATACTCGAACTCGTGACCTTAGCGTTAAAAGTGCACACAGTCCACCGCTGGACTGTGTGTCTAACCCGGTAAATAACTTGATTTTAATTATACTTAACCATTACTGAAACGTCGTCTTCTTCACTGGTTTTTAACCGGAAGTGACGACTGACTGGTTCGAAAAGTTGATTCAAGATCCTTTAGTGTTTTATGATCAATTACAGTCGAGATAAAAGTAAAAAGGAAAGGAATTAGGCGTGAGAAGTACCGGCTGTTTCTCCTCTGTTTTCCGGCAGAACTCCGGTGGCAGCAAGTTCTTCCGGCGACGAGTCTCTTGCAGCAGAGAGTCTTCCGAAGGCTTGCAAAGGGTGTGGGTGATTTCGGTAAGAGTTTAGGGGGTTCAGTAAAGCTCGAAGGTTAATGATACGGTTTTCCGGCGATGTATCCAATATTTCCGGCGAGTGATTTTTCGCCGAGAAAAGGTGCGATTTGAGTGTGAAAGGTTTCTGGCGAGTTGTGGGTGTATTTATAGGGTAGTATTGAGATGAATGGGGTCTGAATTCGGTCTTAATTCGAAGTCAGCCGTTCTCCGGCGGTTATGGCTGATGTCGCGGGTTCAGACGTCGGTTATAACCGTCGAGGGAGTTAAGTCTTCGGTTATAATGAGCGGAAATGTAATTAAACGGCGAAGTCGTCGGGATTTCCGACGACTGCTATTTGGGCGGAAATTGACGAATTTAACTTCGGAACTTGAATATTTGAATTAAATGTTTCCTGATATTACCAAAAAAATCAAAGCGGCGGAGTGGTTGTTCGGTTAGGTGATAAGTGTTTGTTTGAACCGGTTACAGACCCGAGTTCGAAACCCGGCATGAGTAAAGTATTTTTATTTTGCGATTTTTATCACTTTTTCAAAAACTAAATATATATCCCCGCATAATAATTGATTACGTATCGTTTAAAATTATTTTGGGCATTTAATTCGCAACGAAAAATTTGACTGACTGTTCGGTTGATAAACGGAGCGGGTTTGGTAAATCCGTTTTTGACGGATGTTACAATATTAAATAAACTTTGATTGAACTCAAACGGCATTGCAAACCTCTTATCGAACTTTACGGGGAGATTTTAGGTTTTGTTTTTAGATTTTTAAATTGTAAATTTTAGAATTTTTGTTTAGATCATTATGTCTTTTAGCATTGTGTTTTTCTATATTTGCATTATCGTATCTTTTTTGTGACTCATTATCTCTTTTTTTTCTCGATAGTGTGTTATATTTTGTTTGAAATTATGTTTTTGTACTCTTCTCATTTTTAGAAACTTATATTATGAAATCAAATTGTAATATTTATAGTTAAGATATTTTTATACAAACATTGTTAATATTGATGTCGTTTGGAATATCATTCAAATCTACAATATTACTTTTTTTCTCTTGGCATTTTTACTAAGGAATGTGTATCTGGAAGTGCTTCGGGTTTAATTTATTTCAGAGGCCATCTTATATTCAGTTTCAAGCCTCTTTGCATGCTATTCCTAAATTGTTAATTTATTCAGTTTCATGTATTGATTTTTGATTGTTATGGCTTAAGTTATGTGTAATCAAATACCTATCATTGCTCAAGACGATTAAACCACTGTTCCAAGACACTCAATCCTAATCCTCGCTTTAGGCTAACGAAAAAGTAAAGGCATTCATGTCCTGTGTATATGATACCCCATCAAGTCTCCCACCCTCTTCAGGTCCATATATATTAGCTAATAACTTCTTTAGATGGTACCTCTATAGCTATTATCATGACAATATCGTTTGCTATCTTTTGAAAGTCATCATATGCATAGGGGGGATGTATTTTGAATGGGATATTCTTTAGCTAAGGTCTTTCATGCCCAGTTTCAACATTTTGCTTAGAGATACCGGTTTATTGTAGTGTGTTTGCATGTGCTCATTTGGTAATTTAGTAAGCCATTAAATGGTGGTGGTAGACGGGACAACTTGTAGGTGGCGACGGCGGTGGGGACTGATAAATGGCAACGACCATGAATGTGGTAGCGGCGATAGCACATCGGCTGATATTTGGTGGCGATGGAATCCTCTCTATACTAACATTATATTATTTTTGTCATGGTGAATTTACTTGGACTATCCACAGTGTTGAACACTACAGGCATTCATAAACATGTTACATCACGTCAGATTCCTATTCTTTTTTCAAAAAACTCTTTTCCCTTCTATTATAATATTCTTCCACAAAAATCTTTTTAATTCCACATCACTACCTTTCTTTACATCTATTTTTCATAACCAGATAATATTAAATAATAAAGAAGTACCATATACAATAGGGATATTTGATTTGAATAACCTCAACTTTCATTAATTGGCCGATAACACTCTAACTTTCGATTTATACACCAGCACTCCCAACTTTCAACTTATTGGCCGATAACACTTCCTAACTAACTGAACCCTAACCCAGTTAGTTTTTGCTGATTTAGCATCTGATGTTGCCATTTTGCTGACGTGGCAAATGATGTGACTTTTTTATGACATGGCACTTGATGTGGCAGTTGACGTGACATTATTTATGACATGGCAGCTGACATAACATTTTTGATGATATGCCAGCTGACATAAGTTAACTGTGATAAAGTTATGTTAGTTAGAAAGTGTTATCAGTCAATAAGTTGAAAGTTAGGAGTATTGGTGTACAAATCAAAAGGTAGAAGTGTTATTGGCTAATTGATGAAAGTTAGAGTTATTTAAATCTAATATCCATGTATAATAATAACTTAAATATCCATTAATTATATGTTATAATTCTCTTAGTGTAAACTATTTGTTTAGTTTCATGCGATACATAATACTATTTGGATAATGAACAAACTTTAAACATGTGAATCCTACCATAACTAAAATAATTATGCTTTAATAAAAGTAATTATTATCATAGTATAGCATAATAATAATCACTCTAGTTACTTTTTTAGTGTAATTTTGCATAATAATATAAAATGATATTTAAGCCATGATTAAAGGATACATAATATTTTACAAGTTTAGAAAGGGGTTTATAAAATTGCTCCCTATTTACATGTTTAATAACTAATCCACAAGCCACCCATTGAAATGGTCACCTCCCTTCGTCCATAGAGTTTGTCCGAAATTGCCAAACACAGCCAGACAAAGCCTTCAAAGCAGCTGCTTGGCCACATCAAATAGGAATGAGTTCGGTAGCAATCAATACCGAAAATCCCAAAAATTAGGTACTAGTACAAAAAATATTTGGTACGGTAAGGTACAGGCACTGGCGGATCCAAAAACTTCTTTTGGTGGGTTTATTTTGATAGATTATCACTATTTTTTTTTCTAAATCATACAGCGTTCTCACTAATTTTTTTTCCATTTTTCCAAACCAAGTGGGTTCATATGAACACACAAAACAGGGCTGGATCCGCCACTAGGTACAGGTACCGGAATCTAAAGATAAATACGATACTGCATCGTACCGGTACCGAAAACACCAAATGTCGGTACGGTACCAAAAATATTTTGGTTCAAGTAATTCGATTCCAATTGCTCATCCCTACGTCAACGTATGTTCCCATCCATCTCTACCATCCCTACGTCAGTGTATGTTCCCATCCATCTCTACCCTTCGAAGACGGTCTTAGAAATTCCATTTTGAAAAAAAAAGTTAATTTATATAATAAAATAAGAAGATTAAAAAAAACTATTGCCATCAACTTTAGAAAGATTATGTAAGCAACGACGCTCATACACGACTTAATTAGTGGATCACACCCAATGGCTTACTACGTTAATATGTCACCCAAATAGATACCAAAAGTGGTAACCAAAAGACAACATTGCTTCACTTTTTCCTCATCAGGAAACAAACCACTAAGACCTCATCATTGACTTGTCAAACAGTTAAATTTGAATTCAATTCCAAATAGACTGAAACTAAACATGACACTTGATTCATCCACGTGTTCCAATTATAAATAAAATTTTCCTTTATGATTGGGTATGGTCAATCATTGCATGCATACATATGTATATATACCACCACTTCATGCAAATTTTACAACACAAATTATTTCTTTCTTCTCTCAAGTTCCATTGGCACATTAACACTTCACTTACTAAGTTTGATTATCAAGCATTCCACATATGGCTAGATCAAGGCTCACTTTCTTGGCTGTTGGTTTTCTACTTCTCAGCTCATTAACCTTTAAAGTTCTGAGTAGACCGATGGAACACGGTTATACAAACTATAAAAGTCTCGTGGCGATTAAGAACTCGGGACCAAGTCCAGGAGGAAAGGGACATGGTTTTAGGAACTATGAAATGGTCTCCGGTCCATGTCATACAGTCGAAAGGCACGGTGTTACGCGTTATGAAAATTGTGACAAGACCAAAGACTCTGGCCCATCATCAGCAGGTAAAGAACATGATATTCCAAATCTTGAAAATTTGAGGAATAGAAAGAACTCTGGTCCAAGCTCAGGTGGAAGGGGGCATTAATTAGTTCAATTATAGTTTTGTAATGGTTGCGGTTACTACTTTTTGTTGATTATAGTTAGAAGAAGTGAATTCATGTAATTTATCATCTTGAGTAATCTTTGTAAGGAATATTTTTTCTTAAAAAATATTAGTGCTAATAATATACAACGTCAGAATATAATTTTTTAGGTCTTTATAGTGGAATAACTCAACATCATATTCTATTGTTATACTTTTTCAACTTAACATTTTTATATACTTTATATTCTTTTTTTTTATAATAATTGACCTCTTGTAACTATTTATACCCAAATCAAATATATGACACATGTATCCATAAACATGCAAATTTATTCTTGAAATGAAGTTCATATTTATTGTTATGTAATTTGAGAAACAACAGACCATGCATGTCATAATCATAGTATTGCATTTAAATATAGAGATCCCCAATTACTATTTAGAGGGACTGATATGCATATTTTTGATTGGTGAGGCCACATGTTTTTAGAGCGAGGAAGGCATCGGCTAACATCGGTCCAAGTCGCTCCTGAGCCAGGGTGCTAAGGTGCCGCTTATCTTCTAACAACGGCAAGCCCATGGCGTCTACACACCTCACTTTCGGAAGCGTTATTCCAAATTGTGCTTTTCTCACGGTTTCTATGTAGGATCCGTTAGCTGAAGCTATAGCCACCTAGAACATGATAACCCACGTCTATATATATTACTATAGAAAACTAAATGAAACCTGAGATCCGGCACGTATTTGTTTTCCAATTTTTATTTGAGATTTCCTCTAGCAAGTTTTAATATATATTGCATCATAAATATCTAAGCTCATTAGAAAACACTGTTAATGGCGGGTCAAGTAGGTAAAAGTAAGAAAAAGATAAACAAATAGTTAAATCCATACTGTAGCAGATCCAAATGATTAGGAAAATAAAATCATAAAAAGCATTTTTATCAGTAATATTTAGAATGCATCACTAATATAAGTTTAATTGAGTTACTTTCTTAACTTATGAACACTTTTTTTTATACTTTCTATAGATAATTGATAAATATATATAACTAGTTGGTGAAAGTAACGCGTTATACATTAGTATTCAACCTTGAGTTACTTTCTTAACTTATGAACACTTTTTTATACTTTCTATAGATAATTGATAAATATATATAACTAGTTGGTGAAAATAACACGTTATACATTAGTATACAGCCCACCCCCAAAAAAATTACGTCGAAACATTGAAAAATATAAGCATATAGAAATGGTTAATCTTGGATTTTGTTCAAGGTCATATTTTAACGTTGTAAAAGGAAAAAGAAACTTTGAAGCAGCTTTGAGGGTTTGGATGTTCGTGAGAATGTACAAGTAATTGCAGCACAGACGCATAAGTCTCGTCATTTGGGATTTATGAGCTATGTAATCACAACCATTTCTTTTAATTACACGTCACATATATTTGTTTAATGTAATCATTTTTATTGTTAACTAGTATTAGGACTTGCGCGTTGCAGCGAGTCTGTAATAACATACGTAATTTAGATATAGACCATAGGAGCCACCCGTGTAATTAGTATTAAAAAGTAATTTAACAGTAAATTAACAGTAAAACTTTCATTAAGAAGTCATAGTGTAAAGTGTAAATTGAACTGGGGTGGAGCACCGGTGGTCGGACTTGCCGGTGGTGATGGTAGTGATGCGATGGTGGTAGAGTAGGAAGTCAATAGGAAGGGATAGGGGCAACGGTCTAAGAAAGAGAAAAGACAAAGTAGGTTGTGGGGTTAAAAGATATAGTGATAGATTTAAGAGGTGGACGAATAGAATGCTAGAAAATTGAATAGATTATACCTCTACCCAAACAAAAATTGTCAATTAATGTATAGGAAATATATAGGAAATAAGAGTACAATTGTAATTATATGAATATTTATATAAGTGTTTGGCTTGCGAATTGGTTGGTATTGAAATTTCAATTCCATTTTTACTGTGTTTGGTTCGGAAATGGTTGGAATTGGAATCGAACAACATTCCTTTAATTATGTAAAGGATCTTAAAATCTTTTCAAATTGTGAATCGATTCAACTAAAGTTATTGAAATCTTCGACCACTTACCGTCTCATCACATCCACCCATCCCCCACCGCCGACTAAGACCGTCTCCCCGATTCGGACCACCGGCACTATCCGATCGTTGACCCGGACAACCACTGCAACCTGGACTTGATTGGAGCCCCGACCCAACCGTCACCTAGACCCGAACCCAACCGCTGACACGGATGCTGCCTTGACCCAGCTGTGCCCCGACCCAAACCACTACACCAACACAGCCCCGACCCACAATTGAGGCCCGACCACTGACGCGGAGATCACCGACTCCGACCCCTTTGCCCCCCGACTCGGACATCCAACCCGGGTCGAGCGGGTTGACAGTTTGCTTGGGTCTTAGTCGGTGGTCAGGTTGGGGGGCTACGACGGTTTGGGGTGACGCATTCCGGGTTGGAGTCCATGTGCGGTCGGGTCATGGGTGGCGGTCAATTTGTGTCGTCGACAGTTGTCGTGTCGTGATGTGTTGTGTTGGGGGCGGTGGAGACCGTGTTTGAGGTCGAAGTGATGGATTACAATCTTTATTGTTTTGTCAATCAAATTCATAATTTAAATTTAGTTTATATATTCCAAATCCGTTAAATTTTAATTCCTCTTTAGTTGTTTAAGTTTTCGAATACAGTTCTTTTAAATTCCAAGTCATTTGACAAATACTAATTTCTTGAAAAAAAAAACCCTTTATGAAAACGCACCCTATTGTTGGTTTTATGGATTGTAATGGAATTGAAATTTGCGTGAGAATTGAAATTTGATTTGTAATTTAGGTGTGTTTGTTTCACCGATAAAATAGAATTCGGATGGATTTGTAACGTAGATTCCCTTTCTTATGTTGTTCAAATTGGTTCCAATTCATATTCTTGTTAAAACCAACAACACAAAGAGTGAAATTTGATCCCGGTGACGACGGTTCTAGACAAAAGCTTGGGGATAGTACATATTCGACAAAACGATATAAACAAGGAGTAGGAACAGAATCAACGGAAGCTTTTCATTCATTCAGAAGAGTATACATCTTGTCTGGCTGGCGAAGTTCCTGAAGAGAATCCGCCAGCGTTCCCCTCAGGGAACTTCCAAAACTTACAAACAATGAACACACAACACCTATTTATAAACATGACAGCTCGTGCGAAGCGAGCAGGTTGTCACTCGTACGAAGGGTCATTCGTACGAGTGAGCTGTTATCACTCGTACGAGTAACAAAGTCACTCGTACGAAGCACATGTCACTTGTACAAGTCAGTACTCGTTCCACTTGAGCCGTGTGTTCGTATCTAATCTATACAATATTCAATACACACTCTTTCTAGCCTATTCGCACAGTGACGGCCATAAAGTGCATCAACAGTTTCCCCCTGGATGTCACTGTCGAAGCTTGAACTTGATCTTGAAATCTGAGAGCTGTGTTTGAATATTCTGCAACTTCAATCAGGTATCTGTTGACGTCGTAATTCCCCTTTGATTGAAGATCCGGGTTTGCATTATCTACGTTAAGAACATTCCCCCTGAAATAATTTTCTCCAGAAATTAATCTTCAGGTCGTTGTTTGCACGGTTTAAGACCTCCTCTGATTTGTTTGATCTACAAATTTTCTCGAATAATCACCAACTTGAAATTAAACAATGCAGCTTCTCCGTTTCGACGTTAACCATATCCGCGTTCGGTTTAGCGCACTCCTCTGATGCTCGATCCTCTGATCTTTAAAACCCAACCGACAATTGACATAAACTTCGAATTACCACAACGAAAAACTTCAAATCAGTAAATATCCGCAAAAATCTGAAATCCCGATTTCTGTAATCATGATTGATCAGCAAATCGGTAATCTTCTCAATCAGCAAATCATCATCGGAATCATACTATATAGTAACACATCGAATCTGAGAAACATTCTTCGGCAATCAGAATCACATTCTTACTTTTTAGTCACAATAACAAATATATAGCTATCTCCGCTGGAACGGGGCATCTGAAACTACAAGACATCCTTGTTTTCTGGAGGTTAGTCCGAAAAACAGTTCATTTACCTTGGAGAGTTAAAGATAGGCAGTCTTATGTGCTTCCAATTCCACATCGGGGATCATGTATTTAGCCCTTGAGCATCAATCTGTAACATGATTTGAAAATTCTGAACATTCTATTTATCATGACATTCCAAATGTATATTCGATCCTCTGCAGTCAGAACGACCCAGATACTGTTGCATCGTCACGAATTTCAAAAATGCCGGAAATTTTTTTTAAATATACGTGAAAATTTTTATTCCCCCTCATTTTTGTAAATTCTGACGTCTTGAGTATTATGGGAATGAAGATTATGGCGCGACTGAAGCATATGGTATTCAAATTTTGCAAATTTTTTTCCAAAATTGCAGTTTTGACCAAATGTTGATATAACGTTAAGGCCCATTAATAATCACTACACCAAATGATCAACGTTTTGCGCAGGTATCAGTGACTACCCCAAAATCTTCATCCTTTTGTGACCGTATCATCAAATTTATACGTTGAAGCTCTAGAAGGTGTCCCCGAACAACTCGAATAGACATTAAAATCTCGAAAAAATTTGTAATCACCAAATTTTTTCTGGACACTCGTCTCGTTATTACCATCAAAAAATGCCTTCATTTTTCTGGACACGAGTGGTGCTTCGTACGAGTGGTGCACCGTACGAGTGGTGCTTCGTACGAGTAACCAATGTCACTCATACGAGCCACAGAGGCTCACTCGTACGAACGAAACTGATTTCGATTCAGAATCTTCATTTCTTCGATTTTCGACATGATTTTTGCACAGATCTGGTCGAAAATCAGTTTCTAACAATCATGTGGTTTCAATTTTACATTATGTCCGTGGATTGTCCAATTATTTGATGTTTTACGTCTAAAACCCCCCATAGGTCCAAAATTCATGAGCGTAGGTGATTCATCAACTGTTAGATTGAATGAATCGGTACCGTAGCTCTGATACCAGTTGTGGTCCCGGTGACGGCGGTTCTAGACGGAAGCTTGGGGATAGTACAGATTCGGCAGAACGATATAAACAGGGAGTAGGAACAGAATCAACGGAAGCTTTTTATTCATTCATACCGAAAGAGTATACATCTTGTCTGGCTGGCGGAGTTCCTGGAGAGAATCCGTCAGTGTTTCCCTTAGGGAACTTACAAAACTTACAAGCAATGAACACACAACACCTAGACATGACAGCTCGTGCGAAGCGAGCAGGTTGTCACTCGTACGAAGGATCATTCATACGAGTGAGATGTTATTACTCGTACGAGTAACAAAGTCACTCGTACGGAGCACATTGTCACTCGTACGAGGCACATGTCATTCGTACGAGCCAGTACTCGTTCGCACTTGGGTCGTGTGTTCGTATCTAATCTATACAATATTCAATACACACTCTTTCTAGCCTATTCGCACAGTGATGGCCCTAAAGTGCATCAATAGAAATCAACATTCCAATTCCATCAATATTCCACTCCATTCTGTTAAACGAACGCTAAGTTTCCCTCTTGATATATGATCGGGGTTTTGACAGTTTAACTTTAGAAGACTTGTTTTTATTTTTTTATTCTTTAATATTCAAATTATTTACGATAACTTATATTTGGTTTTGTTGTGATATACGTATATAGTCGTATATGTTATGTGGTAGGTGATAAAAAAAATTAAAAAGCCTTACATGAACAATTGGAAGTGAAGGAGTTCCAAGATCAGCACGCAGATTTCTTAATAAATTCACCAACCTTCTCTTGTACATCCTTGCATCCACTTCACTAACCGTGTCACTTTCCCCTTGATACCACAACATTCCTTGAATCGAGCCACCGT
This sequence comes from Scalesia atractyloides, assembly GCA_947069175.1. Lineage (NCBI taxonomy): Eukaryota > Viridiplantae > Streptophyta > Magnoliopsida > Asterales > Asteraceae > Scalesia > Scalesia atractyloides. Next base: position 5,273,165 of record CAMTDV010000022.1, read on the forward strand.
CTGTTCGAGCCGCCTTAGCTCTCCTCAAAAGCTACTTGTACAAAAACGTCCCTCCTCCCCACTCGCTAATGCTGGTCCCTCTCGGACCACCAACCGCACATGGAACCAAACCCAATGGACCCAAGCCCGGATCTCTTTGCAACAGCCTGTTAGCAAAGGCCATCCCGGGCCCTACTCCACACGTTGCATGGATATCAATGTCCTCGTGGAGAGGCTCATGCGCTTCGACCCAAGTGAGATTAGCGGTTAGACGTAGGATAGATGGATTGGGCTGGGATAGAAGAGGAACAACGCCGTCCCATGTGTTGTTGTGCACCCCACCTCGGCCCGACATGTTGCTTTGTCCGGCTAGTAAGACTATGGTTTTCCTTTTGGGTCCAGAAGCATAGGCACTGGCTAGGTGCAAAACTAGGCACAAGAAGGCTAGCATTATTGTTAGTTTATTGTTGAGACTTAAGAAATTGTTAAGAGTGTTGAATTTGAGGCCATTGTTATCTGTTTTTGGTAGGGTGTTTAAATCTCACGTTTGCTAGTAAATGGAAAGGTGTCTAAATCAGTTTTGTTTTTGACGTATGAAATTTTGTAAGTGATTAAAGCGTGTTAGATTGTGTTTAACGAACTGGTTATTGTAAATATTTAATAATAGAATCACAAAAAATGGAAATTTGTTTTTTTAAACGGCCAACAAATCAATCTCGAGTGCTCTCGAGCACTCACTGACAAACGGAGTACTAATAGAGTAGCCCGAGTCGTCCACCACCAATTCCGGGAAAAACCCGGTAATCCACCTGCTAGTATGCACGACTAATAAATTACCGGTAAAACATGTTTGGCTCAAGGATCAAACCCAGGTTTCCCTGGGTCTCCTATTACTACCCACCAGTGCCTCACTCTTTTTTTTTGTACCAAATAAGAATTGAACTAGAGTTTTCAAAGAAAAACTCAAATACTCCTAGCATTTGAGCTAGAGTTCATTGGCAAATGGAAATCTGTCTAATCAGTTTTATAAGCGTCCGAAATTATTCATATGAATTAAGTGTGTTAATAAATCTTATATTGTTTTCAACCACCCTATGATTGTACTTATGTGTAGGCAACTAGAATTATATTTTTATTCAAAAAATTAAGTCAAGGAAGTGAAAGATATTAGGTCATTTGTTAAACAAAATGATTAATTAAAAATGTCATTTATTATCTTAAAAACTAAACATTAGTCTTGCACTCCACAAAAGCATGGATGAGAATCTTATGTAAAATAATATATTTGGTATGAGCGACGGATTACAGACTGATCGTATATAAATGGATTGATGGGTTAAGATCGCAGACATAAAAATAATTATAGTTTAAAGTTAAGTATTTCTATTATTTAAATTTTTTTCCTTATCTCATCTTTTCCGGTCACGATTTTTATTCTCGAGCAAAATATATAAACCGCAATTGTTGGCTGAGACTAAGAGATAAAAAAAATTAAAAGAACACCAATTATAAAAATGTTTACTTTGAGTAGAAGTAATGATTAATTAATGATTATTTAAATTGTAACTAGTTCACTAAGTATTCAATGGTTCAATTGTAACTAGTATTCAACCAAAATACAACACAATTTTAAATGGGTTCGACGTGTATAAATCCAATCCATCAACCCGAAACGCATTAATCATCAACCTGACACGATTGATACCCTTTTATCTCGGTGTGTGATGTAAAAGTGCATATTTGCAAAGAACTTTGAAAATATTATGTAAGCAACGACGCTCTCGTATGGTTCTAGACTTCAAGTGGATCACACCAATGGCTTACCACATTAATATGTCACCGAAATAGATGAGTGGTAAGAAAAAGACAACATTTCTTCACTTTTTCTCCTCTTTTGGAAACAAAGCCACTAATTAAGACCTTATCAAGCTGAAGGTTGGAGACTTGAAGTAAACAGGCGGCTATACCTCATTCGTCTAGGTTTTCAGATTATATATATAAAGGATGAGGTTTCAGAGTGAACACTAGTGTACTTGCGAACTGAGTGAACAAATCTTGACTATTGATTTACACACGTGTATGGCTAGGATTTCATCATCAAATCATAAAATACACTAGTGTATTTTATAATCAATCCTGACCATTGATTTACACACGTGTATTAATAATCAAGGGTTAGGATTAGTTCACACAATTCACTATCAAGGGGGTTGTTCACAACTGATCCTAATCCTATATATATATATATATATATATATCTTTTATTATTGGGTATGGTCAATCATTATCATCGCGTGCATGCATATGTATATATACCACCATCTTCATGCCAATTTTACAACAAAAATACTTCTTTTGTCTCAAACACTTAATATGGCTAGATCAATGCTCACTTTATTGGCTGTTGGTCTTCTACTTGTAATCAACTCCTTAAGCTTTAAGGTCACGAGTAGACCAATAGTTGATGGGCAACGTGTTCAACACATCAGTTATACAAATTATAAAAGTCTTTCGGCAATCAAAAACTCTGGACCAAGTCCAGGAGGAAAGGGACATGGATTTTCAAATGCTAAATTACTTGGGGAGATCAATTACTCTGGACCGAGCCGGAGAGGAAAGGGACATGACTTTCCCACGGTTACATCTCTTCGGAACGTTAAGAACTCAGGTCCAAGTTTTGGAGGTAAGGGACATCATGAATATCCCAATGCCGAATATCTTGGGAATGTGAAGAGCTCGAGTTCAGGTCTTATAGTCAAAAGACAAGGTGTTACACGTTATGAATATTTTTAGAACATCAAGAACTCTGGTCCAAGCTAAGGAACTCTGGTCCAAGCTAAGGAGGAAAGGGACATTAGTTATAAGTTTGTTGAATTGTTCGTGTTAGTCTCTGAGTGCTATGATATTTATGTTTATCTTTTCTTTGCTTTAGGTTAGGGTTATGATTATTTGGTTTATTAGAGGTGGAAGAAGTCAATTCTTGTACTTTTTGCATTGGTTAATCTTTAAAAGGAATATTTTTTTAATAACTTAGTACTAATCATTCAATTCTTTACAATATTAGAACCCAATTTTATAGAGTATAATGGTGGAATAAATTAGCGTCATGGTATTATTATACTTTTCAACTTATTATTTTCAATAACATATATATATATATTTTTTAAATCTGCATTACTAATTAAAACTATATCCTAACAGTATATTTCTTCCGGATAAAAAATAACCATATTACTAATTAAACACCAATACTTAAAAATATATTAGAGTTTAAACAAATTAAAATAAATAAACTTGTTTTCCATGATCTAAGCTTTTATTTTAACACTCAGTCATAGGTTACCTAATCCCATGAATACCTATTTCAATAATAAGAGGAAATAGACAAAAGGAAATACGGTAGGGCCTAATAACCAAGGAAACGATAGCAATAACAATATTACAATAAAAGCGATACTATACACTAAAGGATTAAAGATGAATCAATACAATAACATATTATCGTGGAACTACCCTTTTAAGTCAATGACACTAATCAATAAGTATGTATACATTAGCTACAGAGTTAATGCACCAATACTAACAATGTGATGTTAAGAACAATATCATATGCTAAACAATCAGTGATATTACAATACCAACATATTGTGAAAATTCCTATGTCAGCCAATGAAAATAACCAATAAACAATGTGTACATTAGTTGTAGACTAATGCATCAATATGTAGAAGGGATGTGGACACTCAGATCTATCCTTTTACCGCTAACAATTAGGATCAATCTATACGCCTCTCAATAATCAGTAAGTGTGATAACTTAGCACGCATTAACAAGTGCTATACCTTAGCACATATTAACAGTGAGTGCAATAACTTAGTACACATTAACTATATAGAGACGTCGTCGGCCTTTCGCACCACCACAATTGGTGCACGTCATTTGTGCCAATATGACGCGTTATGTCCTTAGAGTTGGATATGCTCGGGTATTGAGGTCAATAAGTGATGCAATCAAGTCAAATACGAAAACAATACAATAACTCATGGCAATTTGTACTCAATATATCTCACAATAATACACAGTAAAGGGGATCATACGAGAATGAGCATAAAAGATAAATCTATCGCACGTGTAACAAAAACAATAACTGGATACAATATGGTCACAGTGACTTGGTGATTGATTGTTCATGTTATGAATATGAATGACTATGGTGTCGGGAAAATTCTACGAAACAATAAAATAATATGCTATAAGTAAAAGACCACGAGATTCGTATCTTATTAGCCGAAAATATAAATAACGATACTTCCTATGCTTGATCACAATGGTTATAAGAACCTAGAACATCATTGCATTCTAATTATTATTATACATATTATTTCTAATTTTTCTAATTATTTCTAACTTGCCATGAATAGTAAAACTATTATTATTTATGGTTATAATTTTTTATGCTTTTTTGTATTTTATAATAGTAAAACATATGTATTATTATTATTTTTTGACATAAGCTTTATTAATTGATAGAATTAATTAGTTTTACTATTATGATTTATTTTAATCATATATTATCAAATATTTTGTTTTAATCATATAGAATTAGTTATAATAGCAAAACACATATATTATTGTTTTTTAACTTAAGTTTTTTTAATTAATAGATTTAATTTTGATTAATATAATTAATTTTGATGTTGTTCGTTTTATTATTATGATTTATTTTGATCATGTTTTGTTTTTTATAACATTTAGAATACGAGATGACACGATATATATTTTTAGAAACCAGATTATTAGTGGTAATATATCATTTTCATAATGTTTTATTATTATGATTAATTTTGGTCATAAAATTTGTTTTCTTTTTGTAAATTTTCCGGATACGATATTTTAACATATTCTAAATATGTCGTTGCAACTTGCACATTTTTATACATGTCTTGATATATATATTTTTTTTCAAAACCGGGTTGATGATAATGTACACGTAATCGAAGCATACACGTACATGCCACCAAAGATATGCCACATTTATATTTACTTTTCTTTGGTAAATTGACATTTATGCTTTATTATAATTCTGAATATAACGTTGCAACATGCTTATTTTTATTTACATTATAACAAACGTTTTGTATATATGATTTTTCGTATCGTCTGAACAACTATGATACCTTACACACTATAGAATTTGTTTTGGTTCCGACCAAACAATATTGAAATTTGAGATGTATTAGAATAGAGGTTTTTTTTATCGAAAGCTATAGCGGGCGTTGGTGATGCTGATGTTGTAAAGAACCAAAAAGATTCTGCATGAACAACATTTGCACTGATTTTCGCTTTATCCTTTTCAATGGATGTAAAACAGGTGACGATATCCTTTGAAAATGTCACCACTTTTATTTTATTTTATTTTTCATTTCCGGATTTTAGAATGAGTGTCGATACCGTAATGTATGAAACTGATACCGATCGAAATCCCACTATTATATATTAACAGAAAGTTGTGATGAATATTAATTTATATATTTTAAGTATTTGTTTTTATTTTTACTAATATTTTATCAATTATTCATTTGAGATTTAGTAATAAGATAATTATTAGGTATTTGTTTTTTTATTAGTAGCATTTTATTTAGCATTCAGTTTAATTTTTTATAATAATTTACATTTGGATCACTACAATAGCGAGACGATATATGTTATAAAAAAACCAATAAAAATTAATACATATCGATACCGAAGTTGTTCAGTTTGGTAGGTATGGTAGCAATACGATCTTAGTTTATCGAAGGAAAAACAATAAAAATTAAATACCGGTACTGATACAAATGTTGTTCAGTCAGATTCGGTTGGTACGTTAGCGACACAATAGCTGTTTTCCATAATGTTTATATGGCAATGTTGAAAATATAAACATAGAATGCAAACCAACCAAACCGATATCAACTTAACAACATACACATCAAATGATATGTTGTGGGAGTTGATGCGTGGTATTGAAAGCAGTTGACGCAAGTTCGATTGTTGATTTGTCCGATTTTATGTTTGCCAATGTGGGGCTAGCAAAGTTGGTAGAGGCATATGCCTCTTAAGGGATTTGTGAACAGAGTAGACCAAGCGTTGCCATTAAAAAAAACTGAACAACATCGATACTGGTGTTAATATTTGTTTTAATGTTTCGATTGATGTAAGGTTTTCGCTTTCGGGTACTATAACAAGTGTCGTTCCGTAACAAACCGAACAAATACCAACCGAATTCTCGCCCGAAGCGCTGGAGAAAATCACTAGTTTATATTATAATAGATCATTAAATTCATCGACTTGTTTGATTCTCTTAGAGTTAATTGTTTGGTTTGTTCTTGTGCTTTGTAGATATTGCACCATTGATCCTCAATATCTAAGTATTACATAGATGATCTTGGTTGTATGCATTTTATAACTGTGGTGTTCCTTACATCTAACATTCGTCTATTATTTTCGTATAGTAAATGTGAAAGTACTATTTTACCCCACTAAAGACAAAGCAATTAAAAAATAAATATAAAATTAACTAAATTATTTATTAAATTCAAGTGGACCCTACTTTTTTATTTAAATATATTTATAATAATAATAACTAACACCCCCTTCCCAAAAAAATACAAACAAACAAACCTTTCTTCTCCTCCTTCTACATCAAGGTGAACACCACTTGCCACACCACATGGTTAGAAATCCAAGGTCGTACTTCCACACCTTGTCAATTCGCCACCATCAACAATCGTTTTCTTGGTAATTCACGTGCACGCATTGTCAAGCAAACACATTTCATCATCTTCACCTGGAAACAATCATAAAATAGACCCTATACGTTCGAACCTAACCATCAGCACATTCGTCTTCACGCTACCATATTAGCAAGCGAAGAACTTCCACCAATGACAACTTAGGTGCAACCGGAACTCACACCAGTCATCAATTATATGTGATCGTGAGCTATCAACTACGGATGCGCTAGTTGGATGTCACACCCCAACCGACGACAGATTATACATTGGGGCGCGATCATTGTCTATAGCTCATGACACTAACTAAAGTTGCATTATTTAACCAAACCAAATTGTAATGTCATACAAGAATCAAATAACATAAAATGAATAATGATTGATTTAATTAACTAGGTCCAAAGCATCCCAAGTGTAACAATTTATAATCTTCAAGCATTAATTCCTTAAACATGTTTAAAATCAAGTGTTAACTAAAATTGTTGACGAGTACATAAGTTTTGAATATTTGCATGATAAAAGTATAAGTTTTGCAATTCACGTGTCAATGATAATTTTTAACATTTAGATAAACAATCAAGCCTATTGAATATCATGCAATGTCTAAGACTATAAATGCAAAGATAACCATCAGACATGTAGATGAATTGTATCATAAACAATTGTAACTGAATATGTAACACATGTTTCACCCTGAAATATTTAAAGGAAAAAGGGGCTATGTAAACAAATAGTTTGCGAAGAGAGCAAAGACGACTAGCAAAAGTCGTATCGGTTTGGATAAGTTTCCAAATATTACCATAAATGATACAAATACGAATAATAGAATGAAATGGACTAGAATAACTTGAAAATTTCTAGATTCATATGTGTTCAGGGATTTAGTTTAGGACTTCAAAATGTCCAAAGAAGGATAGTATGAATGTGGAAAAATATATAAATACAACTTATAAAATAACAACTCGTATTTATATAAAGTGATAAGAATAAATATAGTTTGCGAATATTGAGTTGATCAAATAGGGTTAATATGTCTACATAATAATTATCATGAAATAAATATATATTTACATATATGTATAGATTGTAGATTGACCAAAATAAAATGTAATACGTCTAGTATTATAATTTATACGAGTTGTCTAAGTATTAATATAGATTTAGAATATAACGAAAAGAAATGTCATATGTAGTTTATATGTATGTAAAACATGTCTAAAGTATAAAACACCAACCAATATAAGTATAAAATTGGCAAGTTCTATATTTTAAATAAATAAATGAGTAAAGTGCAGTTTCAATTCCTGAGGTTTCCACCCACTCTCAGATTCAGTACATATTAAAAAAAACAACAATCTGGTCTCTGACGTATTCAATTGCTCACTATTAAAACCCTGGCACTAACTTTCATCAGTTGACCGTTAGTTTACTTAACGACGTGAAGGGAAGTTTGGTCATTTCACCAAAAACTAACTCTTTTCACACCATTTAACCCTCTAGCAAGAAGCACACAATCACTCCGTCTCTCCTCCAAAATCCTATGCTGAACGGCGATTTTCCGGCGAAGCTCACAGACACCTTCGATCAACTCTGATCTTCGAAAACATGAGGCAATATGCAATAATCTTGATGACAATCCACGTTGTTGGTACGACATTATGTAAATTTTACTTATATAGAAGAAAAAAGAAGAAATTTTAGCCAATGTGAATGTATCATTTTGCTTGATTTAATATTTCTATTTAATATTATTGTAAGGGTATATTGGTAAACTTACATAAATTATTAATTTGTAATCTACTTCTTTAATAGCTAACTACATTAAATTTGTAACTTATTTTGAAAATATATATTTTTTTCAAAAAAAATAATAATCATCATTTAGAGTGTAGGATAAATTACAAAGTGTGTCAAATAAATTATAAGTTGTGTAGAATAAATTTCAATATACGTAGGATGAGTTTCGAAATGTTAGCATAACTTTTAACGTGTAAAGCCAAAAAAAAAATTAGTATGGATGATAATAGTATTTATGAAATAAATAATATAAGAGAAAAACTATTTAATATTTATAATTCTAATATTTTTTTTCTTCTACTTGATGAGTGTACGTCAAGTTGAACTATTTTTTCAGCCACAATCATTTGTTAATCACAACCGTTAACTCCCTTCTAACCGCTCAAGTCGTCAGACGAGCCCATTGCACCAACACCAAAATCAGTTGTCTCCTTCTCTTTTTTTATCGGTTTTAATTTCAAACCCCCACCCACGGTGAATATAATTTGAAGAGAGTAATCGTAAATTACAGAGGGCCAATGGCTGGTAGTTGGGATCGCTGATGGTGGTCGTGGTGGTTAGTGTAAGTGGCTGCGATGGTTGTTGGTGGCTTAAGGGTGAAAGGGGTGGTCATCTTATGGGAAGAGCAAACTTTTCACCCACCAAATCATATATTGCCATGTCAACTCCCCTCTTTAAGTCCTATCTTACCAAAAAATATAAGCGGCGGTCACCGCTGCTCGGTAGAGGTAAACTATTTTTTTAATTTAATGATTATGTATTTAAACAAAATAAATAAAACATAATCAATTAAATAAAGTCATTACATTAAACTAAATTGAAAAAAAAAACAATACATAAATTTAAAATTAGTAACATAACCAAGTTGTGAGTGAAATGGTACACTTGAACCACTCGATCCGGCTCGTCTACTTGTGAGTCGCGCCCTCTTGCCTTCGAATCGGAATCCGAAACTTTTTTCTTGTCATCACCCTTGTTTTGTCTAACCATAGTATGAGAATTTTGAGATTGAGAGTATGTGAATTTGGTGAAAAATAAGATTCAAAAAGGTTTATTTATAATTGTATTTATTTGTTATTTTATTCAAACGACAATATAGCCGTTATAATCTCCAATGGTCAAAAGAAAAAATCCAACGCTCAAATCATTGAAGCGGTGACAAGCCCTCAAAATTTAATATGCTGTGCGGTGAGGGAAGGATCGACGACGGTGTTGCCGAACGGTGAAAGGTCACACCGCATGCTTTTCCACACCCACTAGTTCACCCTAAATGGGCAATGGCTAGTGCTATTTGGGATAGAAGGAGAAAAAAGTGGGGGTGGGCCCACAAAGTTTTTAATAACCTTTTTTTAATGTTATAAAAATCATTAAGATATTTTGTTTTATTTAAATTATTTGTTTATTTTTCTTTATTTATTAATACTATATAAGAGTAGTTTAGTCAGTTTTTTTTACAGACTTAACTACAAGTTTAAACGTCGGTAGCTGGTACGGCTTATCAATGTTATAAAAATTTAATCACAGGGAAAGCCTAAGTAATAAGTTTGCAACCATTAAAATCAATTGTTGAATTATCAAAACGTTGGGAATCAATGTTTTACTGTACATTTCTTAATAATTGTTTACTCAACTTCGTAAGTATTTATCTGTGCATTTTAACAGCGATATAATTTCTGGACAAACATAATGGATACCACACTACATACGTTTGTTGAGTGAAAACAGTTCTCTTGAACAATGTCTAATTATATGCATATCTAACTAGTTCATAAGGCACGTACACACGTATACATAGTTTTTGTTAACGTACATTAATTCCTGTCCACTCAGTTTTCTTTATTTGTATCCATTCACTTTCTTTATTTATTGTTTGTGATGTTGTATCTCTGTATATATAGTTGTTATCCTCCTTTTTGTGGGATCATCAATTCAACACATTCACATGGTATAAGAGCCAGTTTCTTTCCCCCCTCCCCTTTGTATTCCTCACCGCTTCATCTCTTATCCATGGCCTCCCCTTCTGCCCCTAAAACTTCTGCACCTATGAACTCCATCATGCACATGATAGCCCTAAAACTCACTCCTACAAATTACCTCTATTGGAAAAACCAAATGCTTCCTGTGTTCAATGTGCAAAATCTGAGTGCACATATCAACGGTTCCGATCCACCCTCTGCTGAGATCGTTGATGGTGATAAACGCTTTCCCAACCCAGAGTATCTTGCGTGATTTCGAAGGGTACCTCTACTGTGGCTGACTTTGGTCGCCGGTTCAAACACATCCTCGACCAACTTATTGCCGCTGGCCAACCTGTTGATGATGCGGAGAAATCGCACTTGTTTCTTCGTGGTCTAGGTCCTGGATTCGAGATGTTTTCGACAGCCACTCGCACCGTCAAGCCCCTGCCGTCTCTTCGTGATATGATAACACATGCCGAATCATATGAACAGTTCCATTCGTCAATTCACGGTACCGGTTCCCCTCCGGTTGCTTTTAACGCTAATCGGGGACGTGGTAATCGCAGTGGAGGTCGTGGCTATTGTGGATATGCGTCTGGTGGTAGGGGTCGTGGTTCTCGCCGACCCCCGCACTGTCAATTGTGCCGTGAAAATGGGCACTATGCATCGGCATGCCCCCGTCTGTCCTCATTTGCTGCCTCAAATACCTCCACTATCGAGGATACCGCCAAGGCGTTTCATGCCACTTGTAACAACAACCACTCCATACCTGACTGGTTTGTTGCAGATACCGGCTCTACCGATCATATGGTTCCTAATACTCAGTCTTTGCAACACAGTTCTCCCTATAGTGGTGACAGTATAGTAACATTTGGCAGTGGTAGCTCTTTATTCATATCTCGTATTGGCCATAAAACAATTTCTCCAAATATAGGATTGAACGAGGTCTTAGTTGTACCTCGCATCATGCAAAATCTGTTATCTATTAGCAAATTAACCGCTGACAATAACGTGGATGTTTTGTTTTCCCAACCATAGTTTTACATACAAAGGATCGAGCAACGAAGCAGGTTCTGGCACAAGGAAGGTGTGAAAATGGTCTTTACATTCTCCGGTCTGAGCCGCGTGCATTTTTGGCGTCTTCAAATAAAGCTTCTTTTGAGTTGTGGCACGCTCGGTTGGGTCATGTATCTCATGATACCCTTATGTTACTAAATAAAAATGGTTGTTTAACATTTACTTCAGTTTTACCTAAGCCGGTTCTTTGCAACTCTTGTGAACTGTCAAAATCGCACCGCTTACCTTTTATTACTAATGAACAACGTGCATCAAATCCACTTGACTTGGTTCATTGTGACCTATGGGGTTATTCACCTGTCACCTCTGTCGACAACAGCCGTTACTATGTTATTTTTGTCGACGATTACTCTCGATTCACTTGGTTTTACCTATTGCAAACAAAGTCTCAGTTTAAAGATGTTTAATAATTTTCATCAAGTTTGCTCAAACACAGTTTAATCGTAAAATTAAAGTATTTCAAAGTGACGGTGGCACCGAATTTTTAAATCATCGTGTCAAGCAAATATTTGAGGAGAATGGCACCTTTCATCGGGTATCTTGCCCGCACACGCCGCAACAAAACGGGCATGCGGAAAGAAAGCATCGTCATATCGTTGAATCAGGTTTGGCCCTGTTGTTTAATAGTCATGTTCCGGCTATCTATTGGGTCTATGCCTTCAGCACCGCCGTCTACATTATAAATCGACTCCCCATGAGAAGTTTGGATAACAAATCTCCATTTGAGGTGTTATTTCATACCACACCGGCCTATGACAATTTTCGGGTATTCGGGTGTTTAGTTTACCCTTATCTTCGGGACTACTCCGCTCACAAATTGTCCCCTCGGAGCTTGCCATGTATCTTCTTGGGTTATTGTCCGCAATACAAAGGTTATCGCTGTCTTGATCCGGCTACAAATCGCACTTACATCACTCGACATGCAAGGTTATCATCTCCAATGGTCAAAAGAAAAAATCCAACGCTCAAATCATTGAAGCGATGATAAGCCCTCGAAATTTAATACGCTGTGCGGTGAGGGAAGGATCAACGACGGTATTGCCGCACGGTGAAAGGTCACACCGCACTCTTTTCCACACCCACTAGTTCACCCTAAATGGGCAATGTCTAGTGCTAGTTGGGATAGAAGGAGAAAAAAGTGGGGGTGGGCCCACAAAGTTTTTAATAACCTTTTTTTAATGGCTCCATCTATTGGGACACCCACTTTTTCTATTTGAACACTATGCGACCCGCATAGACCTCTGCGAGGCGCATGGGTATCAATCCCATGCGATGCTCTTGGGCCTCTGCGGGGCGCATAATTTGGTATTTTAAGTTTTTTAAAGGTTGTGTTATGTTATTTTATATTTTAGTTAGATATTCACTATTTCAAGTACATCGATAATCAAAATTTACAAAGTAAAAACTGAAACACACACGTATAATAAAATGAAACACACACGTATAATAAAAACTGAAACTGAATTAATATATAACATTTGTTCAGTACATCGATAATCAAAATTTACAAAGTAAAAAAGAAAACAACCTAATCCTGACCACCCTCGCCTGGCTAATGCTGAGCCTGATCCTCCTGTGGCTATTGCTGAGCATGAGGTGCCTGAGGTACCGGCTGAGGATGTAGTAGATGGGTCGGCATATGAAAATCAACTGGTGGCATACCCACGTGAGCCATGATCGCCGCAATCTGATCAATCTGAAATCGCATCATGTACTGCATCTGTGCATTATGCAGCATCTGCATCTGGTAGAACTGATGCATATCAGGCGCAACATGGATCGGCCACTGTGGCGGATGCGGTGGCTGTGGTGCGGCAGCAGCGGCAGGTGCGGCCTGAGCGGCAGGATCTACCGGGTCGTCTTCGATATCTACAACTGGGAAGACCTTCGGCAAATCGACAGGGACATACAACTCCCCCCTGTTGGCCACCAAGCGGCGACCAACACCTGGAATCTTGCCCAGGATACCCCTACTCTGTATGGTACGGGTATCAAGCCTCCTAAGCAAGATAGCAGGACCGCAACGTGGATCTGCATCTATATCGATCTCTGGAAGCAGGGCCCTGGCAATGATGGTGATATACGCATCTATATCGATCTCGTGCGGGATTTTCTTGGCTTGTTCTTCAGTGTCATTTAGTGTGTGTTTGGAGATAGTATGGACCTAGCTCGAAATCCACAATGACCATCTGGATTTACATTCTTTGTTACGGATACGTACGGATGAAACATTCTAGGAATGTGATTCTTATACTTGGTAATTGTGTAAACACGTATGAGCTATGACGAGCAGCCTCCTGTCTTCTTTGTTCTTGGACCTTCAAGGTTGGTCGACCACGGGTATTTTGTTTAACGACATGAGGGTTTTTTGGGATTTTCCCGGTGTAATCGCTTGAATCATTTTCTCAAACATACTTTTTTTTGACTTGGGTAGGGTGTGGCCTGAATATTTCTTTGAATTTCTCAAATTCGCCTTTCAAGTCAAATTCTAGCTCTTTTTTCGTTACCGGTTTGAGATTAAGCTTTGTCCACATTTTGTCAATGGAAGTAAATGGGATTGCTTCCCCTGTTACGTGTGGGGATGTCTTGCTCGGCCAGCTGCTCCACTAATCTGTATTCGTCCTTAGAAAGTCTTCTAGCATACGCGTGCCCCTCTAAAGTTCAAGAGGAGAGTGGTTGTGTGACTCGTTCTTAACTTGTAGCCGCCAAACGTTAAACATTTCATCATAGAACCCTATCAGTTCAAAAGGGTAACGAGTTTTTTTGCTACCGGATTTTCGAACAGTGGCTACACTCTTACAATCACCACTAAGGATACAATATATCCACACCCTCACGAATTCACCATGTTTCTTCTTCGATCTTCCACACTTAACGATGCAGCCGTGATTACGAGCCCTGCTATCTACCCAATCCTCCATCTCTTCACGGGAGGCAAAACCCTGATTAGTTGCATAGGAAACTATGATAGGGTGTATTTTTTCCTCCTCATCTTCCAGTTTGATTTCTTCCTCGTCATATGCGTGATGAAAATTACCCTCTGCATACGAATTATCACCTCCGTAGTTGTATCCAGAATAACCTCCGGAATAACTGTGTGGTGAGTAGTTCGGGTCTGGAAGAGGCGGAATGTCGACATGAGAAGGGACGCGGTTGACAACTTCCTCGTAATGGTTGGGCTGAAACGAAAATTCGTAAGAATCAGAAATGGCGTTCTCGTATGAGTCTGGAACAACACTGTCGTTAGAATCCTCACCGAATATTCTGAAAAACCACGACATACTGTGAATATACGTGATTGTGATTTGAAAGGTTTATTATGGAATTGGAAATCTCATACGATAACCAACGATAATGCATGGTCTTATAGCCTTTCTGGAGGGTCCATGCACCCTGCAGAGGCCATTGCGGGGCGCATTGAGTTCAAACATGCACATCAACTTTAGGTCACGCAGGTGTACGAGGTTATATTCTGATTCTTGGTACCCTATGCGACCCGCATGGGCCTCTGCGGGGCGCATGGGTACGAGGTTCACGTGTTTCCACGCAGACATGTCAGTTTGCTGCCTTTGTCTGGAAACCCTAACCCCATGCGGGGGCGCATGGGCCTATGCGACCCGCATGGAAGGGTGTCAAAATAAGAAATTTGGGTGTCCCAATAGGATGACTCTTTTTTAATGTTATAAAAATCATTAAGATATTTTGTTTTATTTAAACTATTTGTTTATTTTTCTTTATTTATTAATACTATATAAGAGTAGTTTAGTCAGTTTTTTTACAGACTTAACTACCAATTTAAACGTCGGTAGCTGGTACGGCCTATCAATGTTATAAAAATTTAATCATAGGGAAAGCCTAAGTAATAAGTTTGCAACCATTAAAATCAATTGTTGAATTATTAAACGTTGAGAATCAATGTTTTACTATACATTTCTTAATAATTGTTTACTCAACTTCGTAAGTATTTATCTGCGCATTTTAATAGCGATATAATTTCCGGACAAATAATGGATACCACACTACATACGTTTGTTGAGTCAAAACAGTTCTCTTGAACAATGTTTAATTATATGCATATCTAACTAGTTCATAAGGCACGTACACACGTATACATAGTTTTTGTTAACTTACATTAATTCCTGTCTACTCAGTTTCCTTTATTTGTGTCCATTCACTTTCTTTATTTATTGTTTGTGATGTTGTATCTCTGTATATATAGTTGTTATCCTCCTTTTTGTGGGATCATCAATTCAACACATTCACAGTTTTCCTCACATATGATTATTTATCAAATCTCAAGGAAAACAATATGCACCTATCCATATGTGTATAACAATGATGATGATGATGATATTCACAATTATGGGCTACCTAGAACAATGAGACTGAAGCATAGCATGAGCCAACATCTTCCCAACCTGAACTTGGGCATGGGTGCTGAGGTGAAGCCCATCTGGTTGTAGTAATAGTCCTTTTGCATCCACTGTCACTACATTTGGAAGGTTGATTTCATGTTGAGCCTTTCTAACCATTTCTATATAAGGTCCTTCACCAGAGGCCAAAGCAACCTGCAATTTAAAAAAATGTCAAAAAAGAACCTATATTCAACATATGTTTCTAAACATGTTCAGAGAAGACTTGTCCTGTTGTATTACAAATCTACTACATAAATGTAAACCAATCCAGCTGCAAGTAAACAACTGTGACAACCGTATAAACACATATACCTAGTGTTTAATCTAAGGTGGTTATGTAACCGCATGTAACATCCGTCAAAAACGGATTTACCAAACCCGCTCCGTTTATCAACCGAACAGTCAGTTAAAATTTTCGTTGCGAATTAAATGCCCAAAATAATTTTAAACGATACGTAATCAATTATTATGCGGGGATATATAATTAGTTTTTGAAAAACTGTCAAAAATAACAAAATAAAAATGTTTTACTCATGCCGGGTTTCGAACTCGGGTCTGTAACCGGCTCAACAACAACTTATCACTCAGCCAATCAACCGCTCCGCCGCTTTGATTTTATGTTAATAACAAGAAACAATTAATTCAAATATTCAAGTTCGGAAGTCAAATTCGTCAATTTGCGCCCAATTAGCAGTCGTCGGAAATCCCGACGACTTCGCCGTTATTATACGTTTCCGCTCAATTTAACCGAAGACTTAACTCTCTCAACGGTTATAACCAACGTCTGAACCCGCGACATCAGCCATAACCGCCGGAGAACGGCTAACTTCGAATTGAGACCAAATTCAGACCCCATACATCTCGATACTACCCTATAAATTCACCCACAACTCGCCAGAAACCTTTCACACTCAAATCGCACCCTTTCTCGGCGAAAACTCACTCGCCGGAAATATTTATTACGTCGCCGGAAAACCGAGTTTTTAATCTCTGAGCTTCACTGAACCCCCTAAACTTATACCGAAGTCACCCACACCCTTTGTAAGCTTTCTGAAGATTCTCTGCTTCAAGACACTCGTCGCCGGAAGAGCTTGCTGTCGCCGGAGTTCTGCCGGAAAACAGAGGAGAACCAGTCGGTACTTTTCACGCCTAAATTCCTTTCTTCTTACTTTTATCTCGTCTGTAATTGATCATTAAACGCTAAAGAAAACTGAATCCACACTTCGAATCAGTCAGTCGTCACTTCCGGTGAAAACCAGTGAAGAAGACGAAGTTTCGGTAATAGTTAAGTATAATTAAAATCCAGTTATTTACCGGGTTAGACACACAGTCCAGCGGTGGACTGTGTGCACTTTGAAGCTAAGGTCTCGAGTTCGAGTATTGTCCCTCACACGCTGCCTTAATAAAAATTCCTTTTTCCGCAAAACTGAACCAGATTGATTTAGATATATGTTAAGTATATTGATAACCGAGTTTATAACCAAGTGAGACACACAGTCCAGCGGTGGACTGTGTGTCCGCTAACCCACAGGTCCCGGGTTCGAGACCTGTGGAGCGCACCGGTTCGCTGGATTTAATTCGTTTTTAAAATAAAGGATTCTGTTTAAAATCTAATTAATATTATATATAATTAAAATCGGATATATGACGGGTTAGACACGTAGCTCAGTTGGTAGAGCTGCGTGCACGCGTACGGGAGGTCTCGGGTTCGAGCCTCACCCAGCGCACAACAACATGCCTTCGAACCGGTCAACAGTCAGTCAAAGTCAACGGTCAAAGACAACTGTAGCAAAAATCAAATATTTTTTATTATTTTTATTTAATTATTTTAATTAAAAATCAATTAAAAATACTTAAAAATAACATTTTTAAGGTTAGAAAATAGCCTCAAACTCACAAAAATACACCCAACAATCCTACTAAAATAGATTAATAAAATCCGCTTGCTTACCGAACCAAAATGCTATTTATATAGGTTAATTTCACTCGTGGTTAAAAACCATTTCGCGTGCATTCAACCTCATCAACCGAACGCACCCAATGTGAGTGAATTCTTACAAACTCCCCTTTTTATTCATGTTTTGGGGTGTATCATGTGTCGCTTAAACTAATTCTCTTATGCAAACTCGTGCTATACCATTATATGATTTAAACTAGAATGTAACTATTGTTGTTTGTGATGTATTACATATTGTCAAAGTTGTATGCAAATTATTTAGGCCCATCAGTTCCTCGTGGGAGACGAGTTGAACAACGCGTGCCTTAAAACTCATTCATTAGGCCCATCAGTTCGTAAGAACAACGCGTGCCTCAAAACTCATGCATTAGGCCCATCAGTTCGTAAGAACAACGCGTGCCTCAAAACTCATTCATTAGGCCCATCAGTTCGTAAGAACAACGCGTGCCTCAAAACTCATTCATTAGGCCCATCAGTTCGTGGAACAACGCGTGCCTCAAAACTCATTCATTAGGCCCATCAGTTCCTCGTGGGAGACGAGTCGAACAACGCGTGCCTCAAAACAATCATTTGGTGTATGTGTGTTCAATATTCAATATTATGTGTTGTGTGAATAAATTTACATCTACATTTACTCATATGTGGTATGCACATTATTTATAATCAATTGGATAAACTTGTTCAAATGTTTTTCCATAGGATTCACTCGCCAACATTATGTTGATCCAAAAACCTTTTTACACATGATACAGGTGAACAGGTTGAAGCAAGGAAAACATAGGATATGCCTTAGAAGAGAACCAAGAAGCTTAGATTGATAGTTAGAACATGTTGTATCATTTATTGTAGATTTCCATTAAATTGTATTAATGAATATGAAACGTATAATAAATGTCATGAGCTTTGATGATAACCCAATCATGCCCCGGTCACCTTTTCCGTTGCGGGTCGGGGTGTGATACCGCATTTGTTCTCTCTCCCATTACATTCAAACAACACAATGTGTACAACATGTTTATGTGGTTTTGTACTTAAATTTCGTTTTGTATTGAATGCTCACACGTGGGTGGAACCAGAGAAAGATCAAGAGAGTTTGCTAACTGGCCACTTAGCCCCGAGAAAGTTATATATATATATATATATATATATATTCTAATTTATACATTTTGATTTTCTTGACTTTTCATTGGTCTATGATAAAAAAACAAGAAACCTACCAAACTCGTGGTCCCTTCATCCACCAAGTGCTAGCACATGTTGAATGTTTTTTCTTTAATTTTTTTTCAGTTAAAGTTAGTTCTAAGCTACCCTTAAGGCCCTCGTTTTAAGTTTATACTTTAAACCGTTGGCTAACTTAACTCTAGTTAAGCTTAACCCGTTAACTGATCAGAAAACATTGACCCATAAGGTTGACTAACTAAACCAGCGACCAAGAACAAATCACGTTGACCAACTAAACAACATCTTCAAATCATTCTGATCCGAAACCAATTGATTTAAACATGTTATATTGTTTGTAAAACATACATACCTGAATAACGGGTAGCAAGGGAGCCTTCAAATTGGTTTTCAAATCAATAAACAATTTCCTCAATCTCTCTTCATACAATTCAGCATCACTTATATTCAATGTACCTCTCTCCCCTTGAAACCACAACACTGCCCTAATCTCTCCACCACCTTCCACCGCGGCAGCCGCCCTACGCGTCAAACCGTCGTAAAGCCTACCGCCACGGGACCACTCTCCAATCCCACTCCCTCCAATTGCACAAGGCACCAACCCAACAACCCGAAACCGCCTTGGATCGCCTCTCAACACCGCATTCGCAAACGCCATCCCTGGCCCCACCCCACAAGTTTTGTTCACATCAACATCTATATGAAGTGGTTCATGTGCATCTTCCCATGTTAGATCACCGTCTAACCGTAGAATTTTCCCGGGGCGGGGCTTGACTTCTGGCGGGATTATCCCGTCCCAGTTTTTGTCAATCACCCCGTCCCGTCCGGCCATGTTGCTTTGGCCGGCGAGTATGAAAACATCTTTGATAAGATAGGTTGATCTAGTTGAAGTATTGGTGAAGGTAGGTAGTTTGACATGAGTAGAACAATACTCATATGTTATGACGAAAAGAAATAAAATGGTTAGCTTAAGGCCATTATTGGCCATATAGAGAGGATATTTTTGAGATAGAAGAAGATTAATTGGTGGGGTGGAAATTATTGTAGTTGTTTTATATGTGCAAAAGCAATTTTTGTCTTGTGATTGAAGCCGAGATTTAATTGTTTAGTTGACAGTATACCGGAATTCTAGTACAACACGAAATAAAGACTGGTCCCCTTAAATATCTCAAAAGGAAATAAATTAATAAAAATATATCTTTATATTGGTATCTCTACTATTATTATTATATAATTAATGCATATTAGATGGATAATAAGGCAATTTAATTTCACTTTAGAAGCATACTATTGTAATTTATCTCAAAGGTTAAAACACATTAATATATAATTTAATAAATTTCTAAATAAATGTACCTAATTGACTTTCCAACAATATTTATTATTAGAACATAGAAAAAAAATAATAATAAAACAATGAAACTTCAATTGGTTTTATTACCACTTCTTTGTAAACTCTAAAAAATAAATTAAAAAGCTTATTTTAACTTCTTTAAATGGCATGAAAAGTGTAAATTATATTAACGGGTTCTAGAGATAACTTGGCCTTTTATTTCTCAAACCAAACAGGATTCAAAACCAGTTTGGGTTTTTTTAAATGGATTTGAATTGGTTTTGGCTAAATCGGTACGGGCTAGAAATCGAGTTGAGCAAAAAATAAACCAAACCTTCTATAAGCGATTGGGGTTAGGGGAAACTAAAACATTTTTTCTTTCTTTTTTTATTTTTGTAACATTTTAGTTTTAGTTTTTTTATTACTGCTATTTTTATTGATTTGTCTATATTTCCATTTAAATTTCATTTAAAATCGATATGTAGCCCGTCATGAAGTGCGGCGGGTCACTTCTAGTTTATATAATATCTTATCCTATCATTTCCTATCCTATTTTCTAAATAAAAGATTTTGTTAAATACCACATGACAACTTTGTCAAAGATTTTATAAAGATCATATTTTTGTTTTAAAATTCTTCTTTTAAGTTTTTGAAATTATCCTTAACAATGTACTTAATATTTTTTATTGAAAAAGGCCTACACATTAAATTACCTAATTATTTCAAAGTTTATTTTAATTAATTATATTTCCATGTTTATGAATATAAGATCTACATTCTTTTGTCACGCAATTACAAATGAGCTTGATGTTGAAACGGAGGAATTCTTTATACTTTGTATATAGATTTTTTTTAAGTGGAGGAATTCTATGATTATAGAACAGACCAGCAAATGTTGTGAAAACCTGAAAGATTACAGAACGATAAAAAGAAAAATAATACAAAAATACCCCGGTTATCTTTTAGACCACAAGATCTCTAATGTTGAAATCCACACATCTATCCCACTCCATGTTATTGATCATTGATTTGCATTTCAGCTATAAAAACGAGTTACTATTATTTCTTCAACCACTTTTCTCCTCGAATGATGGATCCCGTTAAAAGCTTTGTCATTTCTCGCCTTCCATAAATGCCACATTGTTGCTTGAAAAAACCGTTTTTATAACCATTTTCCATGCCTCAGATCCTCTTTGTTGCTCGATAAAGCCTACCGCTTCCACCACTGACATGAAAATCGCTTTAGTAAGGAGTTTAGTCCACCTTAAAATTTTATTCCATACTTCATTTGCAGTTGAGCAACTTAACAATAAGTGTTCCCACAGTTTCTTCGGCTGAATCACACGAGGTGCTTTAGACTTATTCTACGCTTTAGTAACTCCATCTTGACCGGTATCTTTCCCGTTGTCGCCCTCCATACAAAGTAGTTTACCTTCGGTGGTGCCCACTTATTCCAATATTTCTATTTTTCTTCGATTTGGGTGTCCGTTTTCTTTGTTATTTGATCTCGAACGGCTGCAACTGTAAAGCCATCTATCCCATCTACTTTCCAAACCCATTTATCTTCTCCTTCTTTAAACTTGAAGCTGTTCAGTTCAGCTCATTAATCATTCTGGCCCATTGGTCCCATTCTTCGCTTGTGTTTGGCGGTTTGATCCAGCTAAAAGACCATTGATTTTCATGTAACAATCTCACCACACAATCCGATATTAGAGCATTTTTATTTTTAACAATCTTATATAAATCCGGAAACTGATTACATAATGTGTCTCCACCCATCCAATTGTCCATCCAGAATTTAACCTTGGATCCAGATCCCACCTCAGCCGTGATGTAATTATTGATATGTAGACCCATACCTTCGAAAATATTGATTGTATCGTTCCATGTTCCTGAATACTTCTTATTGCTCGGAATAACTTTATTTGATCTTTTATTCACATGAATCGAAGATATAACTTTGATCCAAAGAGCACTATGATTAACATTGTACTTCCACCACCACTTAGCGATGAATGCTAAATTTGAACCACGTATATCCCCAACGACTAAACCCCCGTAAGCTTTTGGTCTCACCATCTTATTCCATGCTATCCAACGAATTTTATATTTCCCGTCTTTTCTTCCCCAGATGAAATCTCTCTTATTGAGTCGAGTATTTTTATTACCTTCTTAAGCGCTAAATACATAGAGAAGAAGTAGTTAGGTAAAGCCCTCATGACCGCTTTAGCCAACACAATCCGCTCCGCGAAAGACAAGCTTTTGGCCTTCCACGCCGATAGTTTAGCGTTGAACCTATCAATAACGGGTTTCCAATATTTTACCCTCTTCATGATAGCTCCGATGGGTAACCTAAGGAAGGTAAACGGTAAAGAACCAATCGTGCATTTCATCGTTTCAGCCATACTTTCAATCTTGCCATCCTCAACCCCAACTCAATACAAGCTGGATTTTTTTAAGTTTACTTTTAGTCCGGTGCAAAGGTAAAAGCATCTTAGAAGTCGGTTCAAGTTAAGTATGTTCGTCTCGGACCATTCCCACATAAATATTACGTTGTTGTCCTCGTAACATAAGTGGGACACGCACGGGCCATCTTTTGGTAGATTAACCCCATTAAATACACCTCCATCCACCACTCTTTTCATTATGATATCCAAGGCTTCCATTGCTAAAATAAATAAAAAAGGTGAGAGTGGGTAACCTTGCCTTCGTTGTAAGTTGAACTCCGAGGTTGGAGATCCGTTTACTAAAACCGAGGCCCAACTGGATTTAAGACATGCTCCTATCCATTTTCTCCAATGAAGCGAGAATTTCATAGATTTCAAGTTCGCCAAGAGAAATTTCCAATTCAAGGAACCGTAAACTTTTCGAAATCAACCTTAAAGATGAAAATTTTTTTTTTTCTTGTCCCAAGATATAATCTCGCTAGTTATTAAAGGTACTTCAAGAATTGACCGACCTTCAATAAAGGTCGTTTGTACCGGCACCACAATGGAAGGAATTACTGGTTTAATTCGGTTTGCGAGAATCCTTGCAATCACTTTGTAAATCAAACCTATTAATGATATAGGCCGAAAATTGTTTACGGATATTGGATCGCGAACCTTTGGGATTAAAGCGATGAGCGAAGCTTTGCATCCTCTATCAATGAAAGCTCTTTCGTGAAATTCGTTTAGCAAGTCAATAAAAAACTTTTCAAGCGAAGGCCAAAATTTTTTAATAAACTTAAAAGTGAAGCCATCGGGCCCTGGGGCGTGATCACTTTCACACGCCCACACAGCTTCTTTGATTCCATTTTGTGTTAAGTTTCTCACAATATGATTTGCTTGTTCCTCGGAAATGCATTTGAATCCCCTACCATCGAACGATGGTCTTCGTTTTAATGGCTCACGAACTGGGCCCTGAAGCACATCAACACTTCGTCTTTAATGCTAGTTGGATCGGTAATCATATTATTCCTGATTTTTATCATATTTATACGGTTCCTCGCCTTTCTAGAATTTATAAACCGATGAAAAATTTGGCATTCTCGTCGCCCAGTTTAGCCCACCTTAGTTTCGCTCTTTATTTAAGGTCTTGTAGATTCTTTTTGCCCTTTCTTCTTCAGTTAACCTTCTACATTCGCCATCACGCTCTATATTTTCCACTTCAGCCTTCGCTTCATTGATCTCTTTTTCCTCAACTTCTCTGGTATTTCTTCTCCACTCCTTGATCTTACCCTTAAGACTTTTTAAAATATATGCCACAGCCTTGATTTTGTAATCTCCAAGAGGAACCGAATTAATTACTTCTTTCACAATCTCCTCTAACCCATTTGCTTCTAGCCAGTTATTCAAAAATCTAAAACGTATCAAACCAAAATCAGAGAAAGCGCACAAAAGGAGCAACGGATTGTGGTCCGACAAGTGTCTCGAAAGAGTTTCAAACTTAACACAAGGCCACTTGTTCATAAAAGAGTCACAAACTAATATTCGATCAATCTTGATAAGGCTCGAACCGTCTTCCGGCATATACGTGAATTTGTATCCTCCCATTTGATATTCCATTAGGCCCGTCTCAGCTATAAAAGAGTTAAACAATAGTGCACCTTGACTGTCGAATCTTGAGATCAATCTGTCACCTTCTTCTCTAACTTCATTGTAATCTCCCACCAGGATCCAGAAACCTACCAATTATTGCTTAACTCGCTTCAGTTCAACCCATAGAGCCCTTCGTTTTGTCACGTCACTTGATGCAAAAACATTAGCGACATTTATGATAACATCACTGCCTGCGATTCTACCAGAAACCACAAGAAACGACTCGTGCTTTATTACACTTTGTTTCGTAAATACCCCTAGATCCCATACCGAGAGCAATCCACCCGATCTCCCAACTGCGTTAACTGACTCAGCTTCCATATCTATATTTCCCCAATAACGGCCAACCGTCACTGGATCTAAATTTGAAACATGTGTCTCTTGGATGCATAAGAATGAAAATTAATGTTCTCGAATCAACTTACTGATCCAAATTGGCTTATCCAAACCCCCAATTCCTCTTATGTTGAAAACTAGATAATTCATTGCGCACTATCCAACTCCAATTCCTCTTGAACAATATCCTTGATTTCATATTAAAATTTGGATACCCTCATGCCAGCAAGTTTCCCAATGTTCACTGTAGCATCCACTTCATCTTGAATAGACGTCACTGGAGTTTCGTTTAGGTCAAAAGTGCTATCAATCGGATCCAAGATATCGTCATCGGAGCTAAAATTAGCGGTCACTACCCCAGATTCAGTCTTAGCTCGTTTGTTCGAGAGGTACCTGTTGAAAATAATTCAAATCAGTGTAACATTTGTCATAAAACGGGTCTAAAACCCGCTCCATTTTGTAATTCAAATATGCGTATCATATTCATTGCACATTTATGTTGGGAGTTTTAAATTTACTATATTAACATTAGTATTTAATAATAATTAAGGTAATAAAGCTAAATTAATAATGTTAATAAATAAATATGAAATAATAAAAATAAATCATAAAAAAAGTGAAGACCGCGGGTGTTGAACCCGGGTCTCCACCGAAACAATACACCAAACACACCATTACACCACACCCATAACACTTGCTAAACTCTATAAAGAAAATCTGTTAAATGCTCGATGTACTTGTGATGATATTCAAAAGATAACCGACCAGATTCATCAAGACACCAAATCCGTTTTTCTTTTTGAATTATCTCTTCGTAACTGACCCAAATCATGTACACGAATTCAATTAGAGGAATCAATAACTTGCAACTGCCATAACCACCGAGACATTTAAGATCCTTGATTGAAACCGAAACTGAAATCGAGCCTCGTCTTGCACTATAAATAGGACCTTTAGAGCTCAGTTAGTACACACCAACACTCATCTCAAACTTCCTGCAATCCACGCCTTCAAAATTCACCAGCGGAAAAACTGGTTTCGTCACCGGAATCTCGCCGAAGATCACTCATGCTCGGTAATACATTCTTGAATCTTTTTTGTCTAATTATCTTGATTAGTAGTAATAGATCGTTTTAATTCTAAAAATGGTTGATTAAAACAAGTCGGGTTGTTGTACTGGGTCACCGCAATGTAGAAGAAGAAGTTGGAATAGTATATATGTATAATTAAAATTAAAGTTTATACCGGGTTAGACACACAGTCCAGTGGTGGACTGTGTGCAACACGAACAGAGATACCCGGGTTCGAGTCCCTTTACATGTGGCGGTCTGATCCGTTAAACAAATTTTTTTTAATAAATAAATAACAAGTTGGGTAAGTATATAAAAGTAATAAAAGTATAGTTCAAACCGGGTTAGCCACCCAGCCCAGTTGGTAGGGCTGGTTGCAACGTATGTCGAAGGTCACGAGTTCGAAACGGGTATAGGGGAGCGGCTGAATGCAATTTTGAAGAAAATAAATCTTTTTAATTAAATAAATTTCTGAAATATTCTAACTAGTATATAAGACTAATTAAAATAAGGATTATTTCGGGTTAGACACGTAGCTCAGTTGGTAGAGCTGCGTGCACGTATACGGGAGGTCACGAGTTCGAACCTCACACGCTACCTAAACCACGCACAAAGAACCAGTAGACCTGTCAGGTCTGACAAGATCCCAATTTTTTTATTATTTTATTTATTATTATTACTTTAATATTTTAATTAAAAATTATTTGCAACACTTAAAAACAAGATTTCTTAGGTTTAAAAAAACTCCATTAAATACCACAAAAATAACCTAAAAATCTAATAAAAAACATTAATTAAAATATTAACTCTTATCGAATTATTACGTTATTATTTAGGTTAGTTTCCTTCGTCGGTTAAATCCTAAATTCGTGCGCCTTCGTCATCAATCCAAAGAAACGCATCCACTGTGAGTGAATCTTTACAAATTCCCCTTTTTATTTATGTTTTGGGATGTATCATGTGTCGTTTCATTTATTTCGTTTATTCAAACACTTGTGCTATTACCATTATATGATCTAACGTGTGATGTAAAGATTACTTGTTGTATTGTGTGCATAGATTTTTGTCAATTGCGTGCAATCATTCATTAGGCCCATCAGTTCCTCGTGGGATACGAGTTGAGCATCAGGTGCCTCATTAGATCGGCTCCGTTTGATTGAGCATTGATCTCATTGTTCATCATTTGATATGCGTGTGTGTGCATTAATTGATATTATGTGGTTTGTGGTTAAATTTACATATGCGTATACTCATATTTGGTTTATGCAAAGTTTTATTGAGATAACCAATACAACTAATTCGTTTAAATGTTTAAATAAGATTCACTCGCCAACTTTTGTTAACCCAAAACCCTATTTTTTACACATGATACAGGTGGACAAGTTGAAGCAAGGAACACATAGGAATTTGCCTTAGAAGAAAAAGAGTTTATGAATGTTGTGTTTAGAACATGTTGTGCTTGTATGTTTATTGTAATTTTTCCTTTAAATTGGAAATAATAAATATGAAAATTTATAGTAAATGTCATGAGCTTTGATGAAAACTCAATCATGCCCCGACTATCAATTCCGTTGCGGGTCAGGGTGTGACATTCTGTTCATTTGTTTTCATGTAACTTTTCTTTGTTTATCATTAATAAAAGTTTGCAGTTTGAGCTCAAAGAATAGTTCATCAATTGTCCTTGTTATTATCAATTAGTTATAAGCTCATACAAACACGTGGTATCAGAGCTTGGTATCACTAATGGCGGAATCAAATCCTATAAGTGCACTTCTGAACCCCATTCTAGTTTTCAAAGGAGAAGGTTACGAACATTGGAGTGCTCGAATGAAGACCATACTGAAATCTAGAGAGCTGTGGCAGATTGTTAGCCAGGGAGTTGTTGATTATGCAGAAGATGTTGACAAAGCTAGACTCGAAGCAAAAAATGATGCTCGTGCAATGGCAGTGATCCAACAAGGTATTCATGATCAACTGTTTTCTCGTATTGCTTCTGATGAGACAGTTCAACAAGCATGGGATATTCTAAAGATGGAATTCCAAGGTGACTCACAAGTTCAATCTGTCAGACTTCAGGGTTTGCGTAGAGAGTTTGAAAAGTTCTCTATGAAAGAAGGCGAAGTGGTTGGAGATTATTTTTCCAAAGTAATGGCTATTGTGAGTCAGCAAAGATCGTATGGTGAAGAAGTCTCAGATCAAAATATAGTAGAAAAAATATTAAGAAGTCTAACTGCTAAGTTTGATCACGTGGTACCTTCAATTGAAGTGGCCTATGATCTTGTGAAGCTGACTCCGGTCAAGTTGATGTCTCATTGCAATCTCAACTATAAATAGGTGATCAAGTTCACCATTTGAACTTGCACCTTTCTAAATCATAACACTTCTCCCTCCTCTGGAAGTTCCTAGCTGAAAGGAGCATCCAACTTAGTTCTCTTGCATTCTAGGAACCTCTTGTAAGTGTTCCTTGCTCTTGCATTTTCGTTTATAGGCTTTTATAGCCAAAAGTCAAGCGTTTTACGGAAAACGCTTTGACTTTCGGTTAAGACCATTATGGTCCAGCCATTGTTCGAAATGAACATGACTAAGTAATCGTAATAAGGTAGGTGTTAGTCCCTATAAAGGGCACCTCCTGAAGATAACGTTTGCTAGACCAATTGACGGGTCAAAGTTATGATATTAAAAAGTCAAAGAGGCCGTTTTCGGAAAAATCATAATATGATCTTATATATGCTATGAAACCTGTTTTGACACTTAAACAAGTTGGTAATAATTATTTGGACATGTTCGGCTCGTCAATTTCAGTTCTAGGGTCGGTTAGCAACCGAAATTCGCGAAGTTTGACTTCTGCTTTGAATTTCGATTCTGACCCGATTTAGATTAGTTACCTACTGATCTAAAGTTGCATTATGATCATAATATAATGTAGCATAACCCTATGAGGTTATATTACATGATCATAATTAGAATCCAAGTTTATGCGCAAGTTCCATAATTATGCCATCTTTGACCAAAATGCCCTTTTTTGCATAAAACAAGGTTTTAAATGGTAATGAACTTGAAAATGAGTTTCTACTGATGTAATATTATAAGTAGGATTATTTGGGATGTTAAAACTAAGTTATAAACTGAGTTTTCAAGCAAGTCTTTAAACTATGTCGATAAATGACGATTTTAGCCCTTGTGGCTTATAAAATGGTTTTAATCAAATATTTTCAAGATAAATCATTTACCCACTGATATGTTATATTAACTAACATATTTAAAACATTTTAATCTGACCTTAACATCAGTTTTCATAAACATCGCATAAAGACGTCATTTTACGACATAAGCGACGTTTCTGCGATAGTATGGTTTTTAAAACCATATTATTGACCAAGACATGATACCTACTGATTTCAAAACTTATTTAAACATATTTACAGTAGGTACATGTTATAAACTCAGAATCCCAAATAATTTATAAACTATGTGTAAATGACCAAAATGCCCATTCGGTGCGTAGTTTGGTCACAAAAGGTAAAATACACATATAATTGATATCATACTGATATTATA
Source organism: Scalesia atractyloides (assembly GCA_947069175.1). Taxonomy (NCBI): domain Eukaryota; kingdom Viridiplantae; phylum Streptophyta; class Magnoliopsida; order Asterales; family Asteraceae; genus Scalesia; species Scalesia atractyloides. The sequence continues at coordinate 5,302,673 of CAMTDV010000022.1, forward strand.
TCATAAATAAAGTATTTTTCCAGAATACTTATAATCATAACATTAAATTATATTCAAGTTCCTTTTATATGATATGAAATTACCAAAACGCCCTTGTGATGCATAATTTCGTTATAAAACCTTAACGGGCATACAAGTTGATATCCTACTGATATCTTAACTTATTTAAAGTATAGTGGCATATAGAACTTGTCCATAACTTATTCGGTTACCCGATATCGCTAATATGCGCACAGTTACGTATATATAACTATTTTACGGAAATTAACCGAAACGGGTTTAACCTTGTCATTTAAGTTTCAAAATCCAGAATGTATATAGTTTACCCATATTATACAAGTCAAGTACTTGTCGAGATTAAACTACATTCTATCTGATCATCGTTTAATCAAGCGTTATATGTAATGATCATGTACACTATCCGGTCTATAAGACCGCTAGTATTTAATTGGCTAGCTTATGCCATAATCCAGACTAGAGCCTTGCCGGTAAATGCTATCTGCACTTGGTACTTTTGTATACGGCTGAGTTATTTAAAAATAAAAGAAGAAGACTAGCTCAGGTAAATACCCTCGACTTATTTTCTCTATACGGGCTTGGGATACGGTAAACTATTACCGCCTGGTCCAAAATGAGGTCAATCGAATGCCCGCTTGTGGCTAGTAAACCCCATATTTCGTTTTAATCAGTTTTGTTTGATAACTTAAACATCAGGATTAAATTACCGTGTCCTGGATATCCTCGGCTCAATACATTACTTATTGGCCACGACCTTAGCACGGGGTGTAGGCATACACCCTTTGATGCTCATATGCAATATGCCCAAGACGTTGGGGATGACTCCTTCGTGAGTACCTGAGTGGTGTGTATTTAATCATGTCTCGGTTTCTGTCCCGGGCCCTGTATGTATTGACAAACATGTGAATCTGATACAAGGTTGCAAGGTCAACTTTCGCAGGTTAATAAAAGATTTTGTGCCGTTTTGCATGTCAAAATCATTTTAAAGTTTACAAAATGAGTCAGTTGGGTGTATTTACCAGCGTAAGCTGACGTATCGTCCAAAGGCTAAACTGCAGGTAAAATACAAAATAGGCCGGGAGCTACTCGGTAGTGAATAAGAGGATCTTGCAAATCCTTAGATCTGCCCTAAAGTCCGTTTTATATTCTTTCTTGTACATTTTAATGATCCGCCTGTATTCTATTACGAGCCTGTATATTATTTTGTATTTTCGAACATTCGGTTTGTAATAGTAATTTTAATCCAAGACTTCCGCTGTGCCGTGTTTAATTGACTATGATGATTATCAACTGACGTCACGATACTCCCACCCGGGCCCACCAATGTATGGATTTGGGTTGGAAATCCGGGGTGTGATAAGGTTGGTACCTGAGCCAACGTTTGAGAGAATTAAACACTATCCTTTTTGTGTTTAATCTCAAACTTACACAAGCACATTCCTTAGACTTCCGAGTCTAGGCATTGACCTAGGATTTACTCATTTATTATTAAGTTATTAGTATGTTTTTGAATTGATTTTTAACAGGAAAATGTCGCCACGTGTGAGAGGACAAAGTGGAAGAGGAAAAGGTCCAATGAGAGGAGGACCATCAGGGCGTATTCCCCCTCAACCTCATAACCCAGATGCTTACCAAGAATCAGGAGATTCGTCTCCTTGGAAACCAGCGAGACGTTCTGTCTCTAATAGACACTCACCCTCACATTCCCAAAATTCTTACCATTCTCACCACTCCTATCATTCACACCATACCCATCATTCCCATTCACATTCTTACCATGAGGAATTTAACCCTAACCATTATTTTAACACGCCTCCAGCTGATCAAAATCAGTTGGACCAGCCACATCCTATGGACGAGGACTCCGACCCGGAGATGCCACCGTCGGGATCAAATGTGCATCGCATTGACATTTCAAGCGATTCAAACTCATATGCGGGATCGCCCTACCAAGGTCCTAATGAGTGGGTCCAATACTGGAATCAATTTACTTTTGCCCACACTCCTTCTCACCACTCTCAACCACCCCTGTTCAAGAAGATGTCCACATGGAACCGGTGGACCAACCTCAACAACCACCTGAACTACCAAGAAGGAAGCGTGGAGCACGTATGTCGGTACATGCCGGACAAAGGTCGGGATCGCTGCCACCTTTGCCCAACTCCTACCCCACAATTCAAGAGGACCCACAAATGGGTGGATCCTCTAATGTTTCACCTATAGTGGAACCAACACTAACACCTGTTGTTCAACCACCATCGGGTTATACTAACCCAATTCCCACATATCCAGACACGTCTGGATATGATCCTTTTAACCCGTCTACGCCGGTAGACTATCAAGCATGGTCGCAAGACCCCTACATGCAGGCAGTTATGCACAATGCACTTTACTCGTCTCCTTTCCCACCTACTTATCCACCGACTGGATATCCAACTTATGGGTACCAGTATCCGGTTATGCCACAACCTCCGCCACCACTTGAGGACATTAATGAGGCCTTAGAAAGAATGAAAGAGATGCAGCAGCAAGCGGAGAAAACGGAGAAGAAGACAAATAAGTTCTTCAAGAAACTCTCCAAGCTAGTTAAGGGAAAGAAGGACGAGTGAAGTCTCTTTTAATAATATGTAGTCCCTGCGAGGACATTGTCATTTCTTTAGTCCCTACGTGGACATGTTTATTTCTTTGAAGTCCTTGCATGGACAAGTTTATTTCATTTTCCTAGTATTGTAAATTCTTATGGAAATTTAGTGAAGTACTTTGGAATTTTATATATATATATATATATATATATATATATATATATATATATATATATATATATATATGTGTGTGTGTGTGTGTGCGTGTGTGTGTGTGTGTGCGTGTGTATTCATCCTCTTGAAAACGAGCGTCTCAATTTTATTCGAAATTTATGCTCTACTATATAATTCCAAAAGATCTTAATGGATTGATTATGCCAAGTGGCGTAGACCACATATTGGCCAAGAAATGATAGTTAAGTACGAAGGGGTCTTCTATCAGGATGGTGAAGGGAAGTTATCCTTCTATCTAGAGGTAAGGGACTAGGTCCAAACCTCCAAGGTCGTTAAGGTCGAAGGTGACCGGGACCATTAATCAATCATTAAGGTACTCATATGTTAACATTAAGAAATGTTCATACTCTTGGTAGTGTGACTTGAGGAATCACGCTAGCCTTCAAGGTAATGGACTATATCCTAACCTTATGTAGCCCTTGTGATCTGTTTGATCCCGGCTGAATATCACCAAAGCGGTTGAATAAGACATCCATTAGAGATGTATTTTATATAGCCCTTGTGATCTGTTTGATCCCGGCTGAATATCACCAGTGCGGTGATGAATAAGACATCCATTAGAGATGTATTTTATATAGCCCTTGTGATCTGTTTGATCCCGGCTAAATATCACCAGCGCGGTGATGAATAAGACATCCATTAGAGATGTATTTTATATAGCCCTTGTGATCTGTTTGATCCCGGCTAAATATCACCAGTGTGGTGATGAATAAGACATCCATTAGAGATGTATTAATATAGCCCCTGTGATCTATTAATCCCGGCTAATATCATCAGTGCGATGATAAATAAAACGTCCAATAGTGATGTATTATCCTTTCGGGTTATGATTAATTTTATATAGCCTATGTGATCTATTCTGATCCCGGCTTATGTGCCATATTTGATGTCCTTTGTGACAAGCCTATGTGCTATAAAATAAATACGATAATGACAGTTGTGAGATTGCGATCCCCTGTCTAGTTATAAATGGACTATGTCCAGATCATAATTTGCCTATAATGGTCCTATTAAGACCTAGACCAAACATAGTTATATTAAGCGTAAGAGTTGTGATGTTATTCACACTAGTATAGGCAATGGATTTTTTTATATACAATGTTTAAAAGCCGATAAGGTTATTATACCATGTCTAAGAGAAATTTATTTGGTATTATAGAACCAAAGCTTTGAAGAATGACTAATTCTAATGAGGCACAAAGTAGCCATCGGAACGTCAACTCTAAGGACGCCGAAAATATAGGCATAGATAATAATGATTTCCAAGCTCGCATTGATTCGGCTGTGGAAAGGGTCATGAGTAAGGCCATCGAAAAGCTTAGAGAGCCGAGTGCTACTCGCTCTAGACCTTTATCTATTCCACCATCTTCAGCTCATAGGGAGAGCTTCGTTCACTCTTCAAATGCGAAGAGTGAACCAAAGAAAATAGAATTCGCTGAAAGGTCCCATTCTGTTAAAGACGGATGTGCCTATAAATACTTTGTCTCCTGTAAACCCCGAGACTTTAATGGAGAAAAAGGAGCTGTGGAAGCCCTAAAGTGGCTGGACGAAATGGAAACCATCATAGATATCAGCAACTGTGCTAATAAGGATGTGGTCAAGTATGTATCACAGTCCTTTAAGGGCGATGCCCTAATCTGGTGGAAAGCCATGATTCAGTCTACAGGTAAAGTATACCTGTATAATCTGGGATGGTCCAAGTTTGTGGACCTTATTAAGGAATCCTACTGCCCACCCCATGAAGTGGAGAAATTAGAGACCGACTTCTTGTCTCTTTCTATGAAGAACCTAGGTTAGTTTCCTATCTAATTACCCCGGAGCCCAAACGCATTGCGCGTTTTATTAATGGGTTAGCGCCCGAGATAAAGGGCATGGTAAAGGCTGCTCAACCTAATACCTATAGGTCTGCTGTCGACCTGTCTCTCTCCCTCACCCTTAATTTAGTGAGGCAAAAGTCAGTTAAGTCTGAAACTGACTGGAAAAGAAAGAGGGAAGATGACAACTCCCATAAGTTTAATAAGAAAAATAAAGGGAGATTTGGTTTCAAAGGGAACCAAGGCAAGTCGGTTGTAATGCCATTTTGTAAGACTTGCAACCGCAAACACTAGGGACAGTGTAGTCCTGATTCACAAGCTAGGCCATGTGGTATTTGTAAAAGGAGAGGGCATAAGACCCTAGATTGTAAAGATCTTAAGGATGCCGTTTGCTACATCTGCAACGAAAAAGGGCATATAAAGACTAACTGCCCTAAGCTTCTTAAGAATAATAATCTAAAGCCTGGAGACGCCAAGAAGGGGAATGCACGCGCCTTTCAAATAACTGCAAGAGAGGCTATTAATGACGACAATGTCATAACAGGTACATTCCCCATTAACAATATCTATGCTAGATTTCTTTTTTATTCGGGTGCGGATAAATCATTTGTTGATCATAAGTTTAGTAAACTGTTAAATTTACCCATAAGAACTCTTGATAAAACTTATGAGATAGAACTTGCTGATGGAACCTTAGAAACTGCTTCTTTCATTCTTGATGGATGCTCTATATCCATTAAGAATCATTCCATCCCTATCTCTCTTCTGCCAATGAAATTGGTGGGGTTCGACGTAGTCTTAGGCATGGATTGGTTATCTTATAACCAGGCCCGCATTTCCTGCGATAAAAAGCTCATCGAAATTAAAACCACATCTGGTGAAATAATCACCATCCCCGGAGACTCACACTATGGACTGCCAGACAAGGTGTCATTATTTAAGGCATTCAGGTGTTTCAGAAAACGCTATGTCATTTACATGGCACAAATCACCATAAATGAGCCTAAGTCAAACATGGAGGACCTACCAGTCATCTCAGAATATCCCGATGTATTCCTGAGGAATTACCAGGCCTACTTCAAGACAGGAAAGTGGAGTTTAGAATAGATATCCTCCCAGGATCAGCACCAGTGGCTAGAGCTCCATGTAGGCTAGCACCAACGAAGATGAAGGAATTGAGGACGCAGTTGGATGAACTCTTGGAGAAAGGCTTTATTCAGCCTAGTTCCTCGCCTTGGGGAGCTCCTATCCTTTTCATAAAGAAGAAAGACGGTTCGATGCGAATGTGCATCGACTACCGGGAGCTGAACAAGCTAACCATTAAGAATAGATATCCTCTGCCCAGGATCGATGATTTATTCGACCAACTCCAAGGGGCTAGTTACTTTTCTATGATCGATTTGAGATCAGGATATCATCAACTGAAGGTTAGAAGTGAAGATGTTCCCAAGACAGCCTTCAGAACCCGTTATGGTCATTTTGAGTTCTTGGTGATGCCTTTTGGGCTCACAAATGCACCAGCAGCATTCATAGATCTCATGAATAGAGTCTGCAAACCATATTTGGATAAGTTTGTCATTGTCTTCATAGATGACATACTTATCTATTCTCGTAATCAAGCTGATCACGAGAAACATCTTAGGTGCATCTTAGAACTGTTAAGACAAGAGAAGCTTTATGCTAAGTTCTCTAAATGTGAATTTTGGCTTACAGAAGTGCAATTCCTTGGACATATGGTAAGTGAGCGTGGTATCCAAGTGGATCCCGCCAAAATTGAAGCCATCATGAATTGGGAAGTACCGAGACCCCATTGGAAATTCGTAGTTTCCTAGGATTGGCCGATTATTATAGGAGGTTCATTGAGAACTTTTCAAGAATAGCCACTCCTCTAACTTCCTTAACCCGTAAGAATACTAAGTATAATTGAGGTCCAAAACAACAAGAATCTTTTGAGATTCATAAACACAAGTTGAGCAACGCTCCTGTATTATCTCTACATGAGGGTATTGAGAATTTTGTTGTCTATTATGATGCATCACACACCGGTATGGGCGTGTGCTAATGCAAAATGGTAAGGTAGTTACCTATGCATCACGACAATTAAAGGTGCATGAAAAGAATTACACCACCCATGATTTGGAACTGGGTGCCGTTATATTTGCACTAAAACTATGGAGACATTACTTGTATGGCACAAGGTGTATTATATACACTGACCATAAAAGTCTCCAGCATCTGTTCAATCAGAAGGAATTGAACATGCGACAACGCCGTTGGATGGAAACACTTAATGATTATGGTTGCGAGATTCACTACCATCCCGGCAAGGCAAATGTAGTTGTCGACTCCTTAAGTCGCAAAGAAAGAGTTAAACCAATAAGGATTAACGCCAAGAGCATTGAGCTCAAAAATAGCTTGAACGAAAAGCTACTAGATGCGCAAAAGCAAGCCATATTAGAGGCTAATATCCCTAATGAGGGATTAGGCGGAATTGTTGATCAGTTAGCGCCTGGAAAGAATGGAATCCTAAGATTTAATGATAGAATTTGGGTTCCAATCTTTGGAGGACTTAGAGATCTAATCCTCCAAGAAGCACACAACACAAGATACTCAGTTCACCCAGGTGGTGACAAAATGTATCAAGATCTGAAGAAGAATTATTGGTGGATGGGTTTGAAGAAATTCATAGCCACTTATGTAGCTAAGTGCCTGACGTGTTCACAAGTTAAGGCCGAACATCAAAAACCATAAGGACTTCTACAACAACTTGAGATTCCCACCTGGAAATGGGAAATGGTAACTATGGATTTGATTACCAAGTTACCAAAGACCAAAAGTGGTAATGACACTATTTGGGTCATAGTGGATAGGCTGACTGAGTCAGCGCATTTCTTGCCAATTAAAGAGACTTATAGTTCAGATAAATTGGCTAAGTTGTACGTGGACAGGATTGTGTCCCTACACGGTGTGCCAAGATCTATTGTATCTGACAGAGATACTAGATACACATCTCACTTTTGGAAAAGTTTCGAACAATCATTAGGCACACGATTAAAATTTAGTACGGCTTACCATCCGCAGACTGATGGTCAAAGTGAGCGTACTATTCAAACTCTGGAAGACATGCTTAGGGCATGTGTGATTGATTTAGGTGGAAGTTGGGATGACCACTTACCCTTAATAGAATTCTCCTACAATAACAGCTATCATACGAGCATCAAGGCTGCTCCTTTTGAGGCCTTGTATGGGAGAAAATGTAGAACGCCCGTGTGTTGGGAAGAAGTTGGGGAAGCCCAACTATCAGGACCAGAGATTGTCCTGGAGACCACGGAAAAGATTGTGCAAATCCGTGATCGTCTCAAAGCTGCTAGGGATAGGCAGAAGAGCTATGCATACAAGAGGCGTAAACCTCTTCAGTTCCAAATAGGGGACAAGGTCATGCTGAAAGTATCACCCTGGAAAGGTGTGTGCGTTTTGGAAAGAAGGGCAAGTTGAGCCCAAGATATATAGGACCCTTCGAGATAATCGAATGTGTGGCACTGTAGCATATAAGCTCAGGTTGCCAGAGGAGCTTAGTGGAATTCATGACGTATTCCACATATCTAACCTAAAGAAATGTCTAGCCGATGAGTCGCTAGCAATATCGCACGAGAATGTGCAAATTGATGAAAACCTAAGGTTCATTGAGAAACCAATTTCGATCGAGGATCGACAGGTTAAGAAGCTCCGAAGAAAAATGATACCTATAGTAAAGGTTAAGTGGGACGCTTTTAGAGGTCCCGAATATACATGGGAGGTTGAGTCCACTATGCGACAAAAATACCCCCATCTTTTTAAATAAAATCTCGAGTTCGAGATTTCTTTTAAGGGGGTGAGGATGTAACACCTGTAAAATCGTGTCCAATAGTATAGTGACACATGTTGTATTTTAAATATAGTATATTAAAGACCAATAAGGACTAAAGGCGTCAACATGCTCAATCTGAGCCTCTGAGTGACGGTCCGATGTCAACATGCATAAATAACAGCCTCTGAGTGACTGCTATGTAAACATGCCCAGCCTCTGAGTGACATTGGAATCAACATGCTTATAATAAGCCTCTGAGTGATCCTTTGTGAAGTCCTAACTCTCATACGTGCCATTTGTTGGACGAGAGGGTTCAATTTTGTAAATATGTGAAAGTTGGATGATGGAGAGATTAAAAGCGTCAACGTGTTAATTTATACATCTGAGTGACCTTTTAACGAACAGAGAGCTCGACAATGTCCGGGCATAATCCCGGGTATGCCAAGTATTGGCTACGTAGGGCTAAAAGTGCCAAAAAAAGGTGTTTAAAAAGGTTTTTAGAAGCTTTTTAAAGTTAAGGGGTTAAAAGTGTCAAACTTCTGAACCCCATTCCAGTTTTCAAAGGAGAAGGTTACGAACATTGGAGTGTTCGAATGAAGACCATACTGAAATCTAGAGAGCTGTGGCAGATTGTTAGCCAGGGAGTTGTTGATTATGCAGAAGATGTTGACAAAGCTAGACTCGAAGCAAAAAAATGATGCTCGTGCAATGGCAGTAATCCAACAAGGTGTGCATGATCAACTGTTTTCTCGTATTGCTTCTGATGAGACAATTCAACAAGCATGGGATATTCTAAAGATGGAATTCTAAGGTTACTCACAAGTTCAATCTGTCAGACTTCAGGGTTTGCGTAGAGAGTTTGAAAAGTTCTCTATGAAAGAAGGCGAAGTGGTTGGAGAATATTTTTCCAGATTTATGGCTATTGTGAGTCAGCAAAGATCGTATGGTGAAGAAGTCTCAGATCAAAAGATAGTAGAAAAAATATAGAGAAGTCTAACTGCTAAGTTTGATCACTTGGTACCTTCAATTGAAGTGGCCTATGATCTTGCGAAGCTGACTCCGGTCAAGTTGATGTCTCATTGCAATCTCAACTATAAATAGGTGATCAAGTTCACCATTTGAACTTGCACCTTTCTAAATCATAACTCTTCTCCCTCCTCTGGAAGTTTCTAGCTGAAATGAGCATCCAACTTAGTTCTCTTGTATTCTAGGAACCTCTTGTAAGTGTTCCTTGCTCTTGCATTTTCGTTTATAGGCTTTTATAGCCAAAAGTCAAGCGTTTTACGGAAAAAGCTTTGACTTTCCAGCCATTGTTCGAAATGAACATGACTAAGTGATCGTAATAAGGTAGGTGTTAGTCCCTATAAAGGGCACCTCCTGAAGATCACGTTTGCTAGACCAATTGACGGGTCAAAGTTATGATATTAAAAAGTCAAAAAGGCCGTTTTCGGAAAAATCATAATATGATCTTATATATGTTATGAAACCTGTTTTGACACTTAAACAAGTTGGTAATAATTATTTGGACATGTTCGGCTCGTCAATTTCAGTTCTAGGGTCGGTTAGCAACCGAAAGTCGCGAAGTTTGACTTCTGCTTTGAACTTCGATTCTGACCTGATTTAGATTAGTAACCTACTGATCTAAAGTTGCATTATGATCATAATATAATGTAGCATAACCCTATGAGGTTATATTACATGATCATAATTAGAATCCAAGTTTATGCGCAAGTTCCATAATTATGCCATCTTTGACCAAAATGCCCTTTTTGCATAAAACAAGGTTTTAAATGGTAATGAACTTGAAAATGAGTTTCTACTGATGTAATATTATAAGTAGGATTATTTGGGATGTTAAAACTAAGTTATAAACTGAGTTTTCAAGCAAGTCTTTAAACTATGTCGATAAATAGCGATTTTAGCCCTTGTGTCTTATAAAATGGTTTTAATCAAATATTTTCAAGATAAATCATTTACCCACTGATATGTTATATTAACTAACATATTTAAAACATTTTAATCTGACCTTAACATCAGTTTTCATAAACATCGCATAAAGACGTCATTTTACGACATAAGCGACGTTTTGGCGATAGTATGGTTTTTAAAACCATATTATTGAGCAAGACATGATACCTACTGAGTTCAAAACTTATTCTAAACATATTTATAGTAGGTACATGTTATAAACTCATAATCCCAAATAATTTATAAACTATGTGTAAATGACCAAAATGCCAATTCGGTGCGTAGTTTGGTCACAAAAGGTAAAATACACATATAATTGATATTATACTGATATTATATCATAAATAAAGTATTTTTACAGAATACTTATAATCATAACATTAAATTATATTCAAGTTCCTTTTATATGATAAGAAATTACCAAAACGCCCTTGTGATGCATAATTTCGTTATAAAACCTTAACGGGAATACAAGTTGATATCCTACTGATATCTTAACTTATTTAAAGTATAATGGCATATAGAACTTGTCCATAACTTATTCGGTTACCCGATATCGCTAATATGCGCACAGTTACGTATATGTAACTATTTTACGGAAATTAACCGAAACGGGTTTAACCTTGTCATTTAAGTTTCAAAATCCAGAATGTATATAGTTTACCCATATTATACAAGTCAAGTACTTGTCAAGATTAAACTACATTCTATCTGATCATCGTTTAATCAAGCGTTATATGTAATGATCATGTACACTATCCGGTCTATAAGACCGCTAGTATTTAATTGGCTAGCTTATGCCATAATCCAGACTAGAGCCTTGCCGGTAAATGCTATCTGCACTTGGTACTTTTGTATACGGCTGAGTTATTTAAAAATAAAAGAAGAAGACTAGCTCAGGTAAATACTCTCGACTTATTTTCCCTAAACGGGCTTGGGATACGGTAAAATATTACCGCTTGGTCTAAAATGAGGTCAAACGAATGCCCGCTTGTGGCTAGTAAACCCCATATTTCGTTTTAATCAGTTTTGTTTGATAACTTAAACATCAGGGGTTAAATTACCGTGTCCTGGATATCCTCGGCTCAATACATTAGTTATTTCTACGACCTTAGCACGGGGTGTAGGCATACACCCTTTGATGCTCATATGCAATATGCCCAAGACGTTGGGGATGACTCCTTCGTGAGTACCTGAGTGGTGTGTATTTAATCATGTCTCGGTTTCTGTCCCGGGCCCTGTATGTATTGACAAACATGTGAATCTGATACAAGGTTGCAAGTTCAACTTTCCCAAGTTAATAAAAGATTTTGTGCCGCACGTCAAAATCATTTTAAAGTTTTCAAAATGAGTCAGTTGGGTGTATTTACCAGCGTAAGCTAACGTATCGTCCAAAGGCTAAACTGCAGGTACAATACGAAATAGGCCGGAAGCTGCTCGGTAGTGAATAAGAGGATCTTGCAAATCCTTAGATCTGCCCTAAAGTCTGTTTTATATTCTTTCTTGTACATTTTAATGATCCGCCTGTGGATCATCTATTACGAGCCTGTATATTATTTTGTATTTTCGAACATTCTGTTTGTAATAGTAATTTACTCCAAGACTTCCGTTGTGCCGTGTTTAATTGACTATGATGATTATCAACTGACGTCACGATACTCCCCACCCGGGCCCACCGGTGTATGGATTTGGGTTGGAAATCCAGGGTGTGACAGAAAAGCAAAGTGAACGTTTTATAAAAGTGTTAAGATCTGACAGAGGAGGAGAATACTGTTCAAATGAATTTAACTTGTTTTGTGAGCAACATGGCATTAAACGGCAACTTACAGCTCCATTCACTCCTGAGCAGAATGGAGTGTGTGAGAGGAAAAATAGAATGGTTGTTGAGATGGCTTAATGCATGCTTCATGCAAAGAATATGCCAGCTCTTTTTTGGGCAGAGGCTGTGGCCACAGCTGTGCATACTCAAAATATGTCTCCAACCAAGCCTAATGAAAATCGAACTCCCCTACACCTGTGGTCAGGAGAAGTGCTCGATGTTAAAGATCTTAGAGTCTTTGGAAGCATTGTCTATGGTTTAACTCCAGCTCAACTCAGAAAGAAGTTTGTGGATTCTCATTGTCATAAATGTATTCTCATTGGTTACTCAACTCCTACGAAAGGCTACAGGTTGTACAATCATGAAACTAAATAGATGAGTACTAGAAGGCATGTTGAGCCAGATGAAACTGCAGCTTGGGATTGGAAGAAAACAAAGACAAGTGAAAACAGTTACTTGTGGGAAATCAATCTTGTGGATTCATTGTTTGAACCCTCAGGTGAATTCTCTAACTCCCCTGGTTCTAATGAAACTAATGATGATAATTTGCAAGGTCAAGAATAGGTTACTCAAATTGGTGAAGATACCCCTGTATAAAGTAAAGGAGGGCAAATTTCAAGTCAGGGTGCAAGCAATTCAACTAGAGACAGTTCTCTAATGAAAGTTCGTGAGCTAAGGGATGTGTATGCTGAAACGGTCCCTATGCAAGATTGTACTACATGTTAGTTTGCCTTGAACATGTGTGATCCATTAAGCTATGAAAAGGTTGTGATGAAAGAAGAGTGAGCCATGAAAGAAGAGGTTTAGGCATGTAACATCCGTAAAAAACGGATTTACCAAACCCGCTCCGTTTAGCAACCGAACAGTCAGTCAAAAATTTCGTTGCGAATTAAATGCCCAAAATATTTTTAAACGATCCGTAATCAATTATTATATGGGAATATATATTTAGTTTTTGAAAAACTGTCAAAAATCGCAAAATAAAAATGATTTGCTTCTGCCGGGTTTCGAACCCGGGTCTGTACCGAGTCAGTTCAGCAACTTATCTCTCAACACACAAACCACTGCGCCACTTGTTCCGTTTGTTAAATAATAGAATCATTTAATTCATAAAGTGACGTTACGAATTCAAAACCGGCGCTCAAACGGTTCAGTCGTCGGAATCCCGGAAATCTCGCGAGTTTTAACACCACTTTCAGTTATAACGTAAACCATTAACAATACATCGGTTATAACCGATGTTTGAAGTCCGCGACACTTTTCTATAACCGCCGGAAATTTTAAATCAACGAATACAGTCGGAAATCAGACCAAGTGCATTTCGATTTTCCCCTATAAATTCACCCTCAACCGACGACAAACCTTTTCGCTCAAAAACACACATTTTCTCGGCGTAATTCCACTCGCCGGAATTTCTCTGCTCATCGCCGGAAAACCGTTTTCCCCATTGCCGAGCCTTACTGAGCCCCTGAGTTTATACCGGAGTTACCTACGCCCTTTTTAAGCTTTCGGAAGACTCGCTGCTGCAAGACACCTGACGCCGGAGTTGAATTCTGTCGCCGGAGTTCTGCCGGAAAACAGAGGATCCAGTCGGTATACCTCTTTCGCTTATTTTCTTTATCTTTTCACCTTTATCTTACCTTAATGGACTGTAAAACACTAATAAACTGATAAAAATCTTGAACCAGTCGATTTCCGATTTCTGGTTCAAACTTGACGAGGAAGACGATGTTTTTATGTATCATATAAGTATAATATAAATCAGGATTTTACTCGGGTTAGACACACAGTCTAGCGGTGGACTGTGTGCACGTTAAATATGCAAAGGTCTCGAGTTCGATTCCCGTCTCACACACGCTGCCTTAATAAAAATCAATTTTTGTTAAACTGAACCGGAGTCGCCACAGTTATATGTTAAGTATATTAATAACCGAATAATAACCAAGTTAGACACACAGTCCAGCGGTGGACTGTGTGTTTGTTTATATCACAGGTCACGAGTTCGAGTCCGGTTTTCAGCACCGACTCGGACAATTATCTCTTCTTTTTAAATAAGGCAGAAAAAGAAATAACTAATTAGTATTTAAGTATAATAAAAATCGAATGATATAACATGTTGAACACACAGTCCAGCGGTGGACTGTGTGTTGGATTAAACCACAGGTCCCGGGTTCGAGACCTGTGGAGTGCAAGTCCGGTTCGCTTAAAACTGTTTTTAAAATAAAATGATTTTCGGTTTAAATTAATTAATTTTATATATAATTAAAATCAGATATATAACGGGTTAGACACGTAGCTCAGTTGGTAGAGCTGCGTGCACGCGTACGAGAGGTCTCGGGTTCGAGCCTCACTCAGCGCACAATAATATGCTATCGAACCGGTCAACGGTCAACGGGCCGGTCAACGGTCAGAAAAAAATAATTTTTTTTTATTATTTTTATTTAATTATTTTAATTAAAAATCAATTATAAATACTTAAAAATAACATTTTTAAGGTTAGAAAATAGCCTCAAACTCACAAAAATACACCCAACAATCCTACTAAAATAGTATAATAAAATCCGTTTACTTACCAAACCATAATGCGATTTATCTAGGTTAAATCTCACTCGTGGTTAAAACCACTTCGCGTGCATTCAACGTCATCAACCGAACGCACCCACTGTGAGTGAATCTTACAATTTCCCCCTTTTAAATTACACGTTTTGGGGTGTGTCATGTGTTATGAAATTAATTAATTTATTTTATTTAAACTTGTGCCATACCACATCATGACTTAAACTTAGATTGTTTTATTGTTGTGATTTACTTATATTCCTTTTTGTCAAATTATATGAAACTCATACATTAAGCCCATCAGTTCCTCGTGGGAGACGAGTAGAACATCGCGTGCTTCAATTCAAATTCATTATTGTTCATGTGTGTTTCATTGAGTTTATATTGTTTGTAGTTGTGTCATTCATATTATCATGTCTATGCAATTCATTCATCAGGCCCCTCAGTTCCTCGTGAGAGACGAGTTGAGCATCGCGTGCCTCTAATTGTTCCATTATTGTTCATGAGTGTTTCATTTAATATCTTATGATTGTTGATCAAGTTACATCTAATTTTACTCATGTTTGGTTGTGCACATATTTCATAATCAATTTAAATAAATTGTTCAAATGTTTTCCATAGGATTCACTCGCCAACATTATGTTGATCCAAAAACCTTTTTACACATGATACAGGTGAACATGTTGAAGCAAGGAAAACATAGGATATGCCTTAGAAGAGAACAAAGAAGTTTAGATTGTTAGTTAGATCATGTTGTAGCAATCATTGTAAATTTCCATTTAATTTGTATTAATGAATATGAAACGCTTAATAAATGTCATGAGCTTTGATGATAACCCAATCATGCCCCGATCACCTTTTCCGCTGCGGGTCGGGGTGTGACAGATTGGTATCAGAGCCATGACTATAGGGATATAGGATAGGTTATTAGACCCTTAGAGCCTATACTATAGTCTGCCTAAATTTTAAATTGATTAGGTGGTTACATACAAACTTGTGGTATTTATTTGTTTCATATTTGTTTACATTTCAGTCAAACATACATGTTTATATACATATTCATTATACATATATACATATTCATTATACATATATCGATGTTCATGTATTCAATTTATTTTCATATTCTCATTATCCAAAGATTTTATGCAATTTTCAAATCTCATCAAAGTAAGTTCTGCGACGGGCATGTAGTAACTGGAAGGGTACAAGTACCGGTAGTCGGAACGTCCTGTCTAGGCTGGCATTCGTATAAATCCAATATAACGGACCAGTTTGCCTACCTGGGGACCAACGATGAGAGTACGAAGGACCTATTAGGCCAAAGCATGCCACATCAAACGTCGTTCGAACTAACCCTACTTTGAGGTGTCACCGTGTCTACACCTGGACACATTCCGAACATCACACGTTGTATACATATTTCTCGATTTTCTCCGGGTTTTTGTGTACGCAACCAGGCAGAAACCGTGCGAACCATATGAAAAACCGGTATTCATGGGGGCCCACATGATTACACAGGTAAAGTATGGCGGCATGAAGGGCCTAACAGCGAGCAAAGCCCAAGACATCCTATGGATGTAGTATTTTTTTTATAAATATTTTATGAATGTTCATTCCTAATGCGACCTATGATCTCAAAAGCATCCAACTCATACTCTTGTCATGTATTCCTTGTAGATGTCTTCTAACCTTGCCCGTAGGAAGACGAGAGCAAGAAAAGCCCGCGAGCGCATGGCTGCCTTAATCGCTCAACAAATGGCTGCCGTAATACCCAACATTGTAATCCAAGTTCAACAAGCACTTACCAATAATCCCATCAATCAAGCAAACCAAAACATTTTCAACTCTCCCCCAAATACCACTAAATGCACCTACAAGCATTTCAAATCATGCGACCCTCCGAAATACAAAGGGACTGAAGGCGTCACCGCTCTCCTCCATTGGTTTGAAGAAATGGAGAATACTTTTCTAAATTGCGATTGCCCTGACGATCGCAAAGTGCGTTATGCTACCGGTCGACTATATGGGATAGCACTTACTTGGTGGAATACAGAGAAGGCAAAACGAGGTGTCGAAGATGCTATGACCTTAACTTGGAACGAATTGAAGGAAATCATGACCAGACGATTTTGCCCAAGGAGCGAAATCAAGAAGTTAGAAGATGAATTTTACTCATTGAAGCAAATGGAATGGAGAAATAATAAAGTATAAAGCGAGGCTGGTGGCAAAGGGATACTCACAAAAGAAGGAATTGATTTTCAAGAAACTTTCGCACCAGTGGTCAGGTTTGAAACCATTAGAACAATCATTTCTATAGCTGCTCAGTTGGGATGGATTATTTACCAACTGGATGTCAAGTCTGCTTTTTTGAATGGTGAGTTAGAAGAGAAGATCTATGTCAAGCAACCTGAAGGGTTTGAAGTTCAAGGAGAACGAGATAAAGTGTATAGATTGCATAAGGCATTGTATGGCCTTAAACAAACTCCTAGAGCTTGGTACTCGCGTATAGATTCTTATTTCACTAACCATGGTTTTCACAGGAGTTATAATGAGCCGACACTCTACATTAAAAGACATATAGATACAGATGTTCTATTTGTGTGTCTCTATGTAGATGACATTATTTATGCTAGCTCAAACGAAGAATTAGTGAAAGAATTCAAAGATGTCATGATGAATGAGTTTGAGATGACTGATATGGGGCAGCTCAAGTATTTTCTAGGTCTGGAAGTGACTCAGTGTCAAGAAGGGGTATTTGTTTGTCAAAGCAAATATACTAGTGATTTGCTAAGAAAATTTGGCATAGTTAAGTGTAACAGTGAAGATACTTCCGATGAGTACAGACAACAAGTATCATTTGTGAAGATGGAGCAGATAAATTTGAATGCAGAAATGTACAGAAATTTTATTGGAAGTTTGTTGTATGTTACACACACTAGACCAGACATTGCATTCTCTGTGAATGTTATGTCTAGGTTCATGCAACGCCCTTCAAAGATACATTTGGGTGCAGCCAAAAGGATTCTAAGGTACTTAGTTGGTACTCTAAAGTTTGGCTTATGGTATGGAAGAAATGAAAGTGGCGTTGAGTGGATATAGTGAAGTGACTGGGCTGCGAGCATTGATGATAGAAAGAGTGTGTCTGCACATGTGTTTTTTCTTGGAAGTGTAATATTGTATGGAGTTCAAAGAATCAGTCTACAATGGCATTGTCTAGTTCAGAAGCAGAATAATTGTTGCTACCCTGCTACTTGTCAGGCTGTTTGGATCAGGAAGATTCTGAAAGAGTTTGGATTTGACCAAGAAAAAGCTACAGTTGTTTGGTGTGATAACAAGTCAGCAATAAATTTGTCTAAGAATCCAATTTCACATGGGAGGTCCAAGCATATCGAGCTCAAGCATCACTACATACGAGATATGGTGGCTCAAAAGGTAGTTTCACTTGAATTTTGCTGCACGGATGAACAGGTGAAGATGTTTACAATGGCTGTATGGCCTTAACTCGAGAAAAGTTTGTGTATTTTAGATACAAAATGGGTGTCATGGAGTTTAAATTAAGGGAGGGTGTTGAAAATAATTCAAACCGTTGAAGGTATGCAAATGTGCACGTGGTTTAAGTGGTTAGTATTTGAATCAAATAAGGCCGTTGGTCAAGGTTGTTATGTAAGTTCGAGTCTTTCGGTCAGATCCAGTTTTTAGGAGGTTTAATCTCTATTAAAGTATGCTTTCTGTTCATTTGTTTTCATGTAACTTTTCTTTGTTTATCATTAATAAAAGTTTGCAGTTTGAGTACAAAGAATAGTTCATCAATTGTCCTTGTTATTATCAATTAGTTATAAGCTCGTACCAACAGTACCAAGACTTGACAAAAGTAGGGTTTGAGGTAACTTTTTTTCCTTTTAGATGCTTTGTATATGTTATCCGTTCCCTAAATAATATCATTTAGATTAAACGGGTCGTCATCTATGCCCACATCAGAAGCATCTACGGCTGTAGAACTAGGTTCCATGTTATTGGGCCTTGGTCTGTTTAAGTTCCTTACTAAGTTAAGACCCGACCCACTATGTCCATCCCACTAGTCATTATTTGCATCGATTGGAAAGGTACAAATCCTAGTAGTCCACCATGATTGTCCCCATCATTACTGCTGCAATTATTTCTAGGACTTGGGAATTCATGCACCCTTTCATATTCCATACAATCAGCAAAAATCTTACACCAATCACCATCAAATAAATTCCCTAGATTAACTCCTCGACCAACACATCTGCCTGATCGATATCCTTCTCCGGTGGCCTATCTCCGGTGACAGGCAACTCAATGTTTTCTTCCACTGTCACACCCCGGATTTCCAACCCAAATCCATACACTAGTGGGCCTGGGTGGGGAGTATCGTGACGCCAGTTGATAATATCATTGTCAATTAAACACGGCACAACGAAAGTCTTGGAGTAAAATTACTATTACAAGGCTCGTAATAGAAATCCACAGGCGGATCAATAAAATGTACAAGAAAGAATATAAAACAGACTTTAGGGCAGATCTAAGGATTTGCAAGATCCTCTTATTTTTTTCGTATTCTACCTGCAGTTTAGCCTTTGGACGATACGTCAGCTTACGCTGGTAAATACACCCAACTGACTCATTTTGAAAATATTTTAAAAATGATTTTAAGTGCACAGGGCACAAAATCTTTTATAACTTGGGAAAGTTACTTTATAACCTTGTTAACAGATTCACATGTTTGTCAATACATACAGGACCCAGTACAAAGACCGAGATATGATTGAATACACACCACTTAGAACTCACGACGGAGTTATCCCTAACGTCTTGGGTAATTTGCATTTGAGCATCTGTCAGGTGTATGCCTACACCCCGCGCTAAGGTCGTGGCCATTATCTAATGTAATGAGCCGAGGATATCCAAGACACGGTAATTTAACCCCTGATGTTTATGTTATCAAACAAAACTGATTAAAACCGAATATGCAGATTTACTAGCCACAACGGCATTCGATTGATCTCATTTCCGACGAAGCGATAATAATTTACCGTAACCCAAGCCCATATAGGGGAAATAAGTCGAGAGTATTTACCTTAGTTAGCCTTGTTTAAAATGCAAGATTATAACCCAGCTGTATTCAAATGAGCTAAGTGCAGATAACATTTACCAGAATGTCTCTAGTCTGGATTATGGCATAAGCTAACCAATTAAATACTACCGGTCTTATTTAAGTCATAGACTTAGACCGAGTAGTGTACATGATCAAAACAAATAACGCTTGATTAAACGATGATCGGATAGCATGTAGTTTAAACCCGACAAGTACTTTGACTTGTATTATATACAATTAACATTCTGGATTTTGAGATTAAAATGATAAGGTTAAACCCGTATTGGTTAAATTCCGTAAACTAGTTACGTAAAATCAACTGTATGCTTATAAGCGATAATGAGTAACCGGATAAGTCATGTACAAGTTCTATATGTGATTATATTTTAAATAAGTTAAGATATCAGTAGGATATCAACTTATATGCTCATTAAGATTTTTAAACGAAACTATGCCTCATAAGGGAGTTTTGGTAATTTCATACCGTATAAAAGAAACTTGAATATAATTTGAAATTATAACTATAAGTATTCTGGAAAAAAATACTTTATTTATGATATAATATCAGTAGGATATCAACTATATGTGTAATTTAACTTTATTATGACCAAACTATGCACCGAAGGGGCATTTTGGTCATTTTACACATAGTTTATAAATTATTTGGGATTCTAAGTTTATAACATGTACCTATTGTAAATATGTTTAAAACAAGTTTTTAAATCAATAGGTGACAAGTCTTGGTCGATTAATATGGTTTTAAACCATACTATGCGCCGAAACGGCACTTATGTCGTAAAATGACGTCTTTATGCGATGTTTATGAAAATTGACGTTAAGGTCAGATTAAAATATTTTAAATATGTTATTTAATATAACATATCAGTAGGTAAATGATTTATCTTGAAAAGATTTGATTAAAACTATTTTATAAGCCACAAGGGCAAAAATCGTCATTTATCGACATAGTTTAAGGATTTGTTTGAAAACTCAGTTTATAACTTGGTTTAACATCCCAAACAATCCTAATTATAATATTACATCAGTAGAAAACTCATTTTCAAGTTCATTATCATTTAAAACCCTGTTTTATGCAAAAAGGACATTTTGGTCAAATATGGCATAATTATGGAACTTGCGCATAAACTTAGATTCTGATTATGATCATGTAATATAACCTCAGAGATTTATGTTACATTATATTACGATCATATTGCAACTTTAGATTAGTAGGTAACTAATCTAAATCAGGTCATAATCGAAAGTCAAAGCAGAAGTCAAACTTCGCGACTTTCGGTTGCGAACCGACCCTAGAACTGAAATGGACGAGCCGAACATGTTCTTACATGTTCTAATAATTAGTACCAACTTGTTTAAGTGTCAAAACAGGTTTCATAACATATATAATGTCAATTTATGATTTTTCTGAAAATGGCCTGTTTGACTTTTTAATATCATAACTTTAACCGTCAATTGGTCTAATAAACGTGATCTTCAGGAGGTGCCCTTTATAGGGACTAACACCTACCTTATTACGATCACTTAGCCATGTTCATTACGAACAATGGTTGGACCATAATGGTCTTAACCGAAAGTCAAAGAGTTTTCCGTAAAACGCTTGACTTTTGGCTATAAAAGCCTATAAACGAAAATGCAAGAGCAAGGAACACTTACAAGAGGTTCCTAGAATGCAAGAGAACTAAGTTGGATGCTCCTTTCAGTTAGGAACTTCTAGAGGAGGGAGAAGAGTGTATGAATGAGAAAGGTGCAAGTTGAAATGGTGAACTTAAGTACCTATTTATAGTTGGAGAACTCAAAGGAGGTGATGCCAGGTGTTTAGGGATGTAAGAGGAAGCTTACAAGTGTCTCAAAACGTGGCATAGCTGTTTGGAAGACCATGGTTTCGAATTCATGGTTTTGCAGTTTTGTTTGGGAGCCAAGCAAAACTTTCTGCAGCAGAGGCCTTCTCGCGCCCCGCGAGAGACACAGGCCTGGTCTCTCATGGCCCGCGACCGCACCTTGGCCAGTTTCAAAGTTTGACACTTTAACCCCTTAACTTTATAAAGCTTCTAAAAACCTTTTAAAACAACTTTTTGGATATTTTAGCCCTCCGTAGCCAATACTTGGCATACCCGGGATTATGCCCGGACATTGTCGAGCTCTCGTTATGTTAAAATGTCACTCAGAGGTATAAATTAACATGTTGACACTTTTAATCCATCCATTATTCAACTTTCACATATATACAAAACTGAACTCTCTCGTCCAACAAATGACATGTATGAGAGTTAGGGCTTTATAAAGGATCACTCAGAGGCTTATTATAAGTATGTTGATTCCGATGTCACTCAGAGGCTGGGCATGTTGACATATCAGTCACTCAGAGGCCAAGTTTTAAGCATGTTGACATATCAGTCACTCAGAGGCTAATGATTTAAGCATGTTGACATATCAGTCACTCAGAGGCTGTTATTTATGCATGTTAACATCGGACCGTCACTCAGAGGCTCAGTTTGAGCATGTTGACGCCTTTAGTCCTTATTGGTCTTTAATAGACTATATTTTAAAATACAACACGTGTCACTATATTATTGGACACGATTTTACAGGGGGTTACATCCACACTCCTTCCGGTATCGCATATGACTTGTTTGTCATTGTCTTCCAAATTCCACTTGAATAACTTATGACCTGATCGACAATAACATCAGCGTTATTACTCATTGGTTCAATAATGGGGACCCCAACGTCGCTCTCCGATCTAAACTCAGAGGGGAAATTAATAAACACAGAGTCATCTTCCATGAACTTCGGAGTCCAGTTCCCCCAGGTTTTAGAGATCCAACAGGAGAAGACAGATCTGTTGTGCTTAACTTTTACTTCTTTTTTTTTTTTTAACTCCATCGCGGATTTAACAATGACACAAGCATGTGCATACGATAGGTTTCCCTCTTCGTCACCCACCTTCACCTCTTCAACAGTTCTCCCTAAGCTGGCAGCTATGGTGTTCAATGTTGTATTGTTCCACAGATGAACCGGAACTCCACGGATTTTTACCCATGCTAGCCTATCATACCCTTCGAGATCTTCCTTCCAAAATTTTGCATCGACGAACCACTGACTCCACGCTTCACTGTAGTTGTTCACAAAGTCATCTGCCACCATCTGGGATCCAAAACTAATCAGAATTCTAAGCCCACCCAAGTATCTCACTTCCATCGTCTCTGAAAACACCTCACATAGAAGCTATTTTGACTTGCATAGGTATTCCAACGACTTTGCTTCCATTACCACCACCATTTTTACCCAATCCTTGGTAGAACTGTCATCACTCCTAGGGAGTTCAATAACCGGCATCTCAACCTGCCTCTTCTCACCCATCAGTGCGTCGTAGTAGGTTCTATCATTGTTGTCATTCTTCCAAGCATTATGGTTCACAATGACAGGAGTTTGAACTACATTTGGACAGGGTTCTTGTGGTGCCATGATGCTTTCACCAGTCTGATGATAGCCCCTGTAGTTAGGATTATGCGGTTGCCATTGCCTGCTCGCTTGTCTTCTACCTCCCTTTCCGGCGATCTCTTCCTCCCTCTCAAACCTTGAGACATTAGCTTTCAACTTCCTTTCACCGATCCAAATATTGTTCAAAGCTTTGTCAAGTTTATCCAAGTCTCGGATCTTGTTGAATCTTACAAAAGCAAACCTCTTCCCCATCAAATCCCTTTTCCTAGGCAGATACAGGTCCGTTAAGTTACCGCATCTCCTGCATTCATACCATACTTCTATTCCTGTAACACCTTCCGGCAGGTTTGCCAAGAATATCGTTGTACTAGGCTCCTCTTCCACCTTATTATTGTCTTTTTTCTCCTCAGCGTTTCCCACTCTTCATCCTCCTCCAATTGTTGTTGTTGTTTCTCCAGCAACTTCTCTTTGATTCTCCACCGCCTAGTCTCTTCGCCTCCCTTCCCTCTCCTCTCCATCTTCGTTTTCTTTTCCGGTCAGGGTTACTTTGTATATAGATGATTTAATATTTAAAATTTTAATAAAAGATTAATTTATGAAACAAGTGAAAGTAAAAAAAAAAGTTATACGTCATTTATGATTTAACCAAATTACATGTAGTGTTCTTTAACTAATGAATTTAGAGGACGTCTTTTTGTTTTAGTTTCTCATAAAGTAGTGTATTTTTATTTTAACTAATGATTTTTTCATTCAAGACGTACATTAAAGCAAAATTAAATCCCTTACCTACTTAATCAGAATCGATTAAAACCTCATTTATATCATACTTAAATTAGGATTGATTCTTCATATTCCTCGATCAAATCCTAACAACAGTGGTTTCATAGTAGAAAGTTTTTATTACAACTTTTCTTAATTCAGAAACTTAATAATACATAATTCAAATACTCAAATAGTAGTCGATAAGAGCTATCTCATTTGGCAAAGGCTCTTGCATTTTAATGGAAGATCGTGTGTTCAATACCAAGCAAGGAGTTACTTGGTGTAATTTAGGAGATGTAAGATCTGCTATTAAAAAAAACTCAAATGGTATATATTTCATAAATCAAAGTACGACTTACATCTAAATTTAATAAATAAATAATTGGTTGTGTCACGTATCACAATTGTATGAACAAAAATTCTATTTCTCACTTCACTTATTCCACCTCTTTTTTCCCGTTTATTTTATTTTACTAATTCGTTTTATATTTTTTAAATCTTTATTACTAACTATTTAATATATTTTTATGTAACCTGTGTAATACATAGATTTCTAACTTATTTAGTTAATATATTAATATTAATATTACTGTAATAATCAGAAATCTGAAATCCTTAATAAAGAAAAAGTCAAATATCAATGGAGAAAATTGAAAGTCATTGTTGGAACATGAAAGAAACCTATGAAGTGGAATAGATGGCTTTTGTAAATATATAGATGAGAATCTTAATTACATATTTATTTGGTGGTTTATATAAAGATAAGAAAATTTCTAATGAATTAAATAAAAGGAACAAACAACCTAAAATCTGACTCATAGATAATATTTCAAACAAATTATGGTTTTCAAATCACGGGTTGCGACAAAAAATCTATGTTTGAATGAAACGATAAAGATGAGTATGAAGCTGCAAAATAAAGATGTGTAAAACAACAAAAAACGAAATAAAGTGTAACAAATTAAAAAAATGATGACGTGATACTTATGATGTGGTGTTGAAACCCGACACACCAGAGATTACCAACCTGCAACAGCCACCATCGTTGCCACCCACCATTATGGTTGGCAGGGTACGCTAACCAGAAAGTTGTGTTTTAATAATTTTATTATAGCGGCAGGGGGCGACCCAATTTTTAATAAATTACAAATGAAAATGTATTTAGTTTTTGTGAAAAAAAATAAAAGATTTTTTCAATGGGTACTGGGTCGGTGAGTTTTCAAAAGAATTTATATCGCGTATTTAGTTTTTGTAAAAAAAAACTAACGGACAATAACTATTAGAGGAAAATAAAACTATTAGGCTACAGGGTATGGGGCTCTATACCACCTCAGCAAATTCAACACAATATCCCCCCCCCCATTCATACCCTCAGCGCTATCATGGGGGTGCTATTGATGGAATGTGGTTGCAATGGTGGACGATGTTGGTGGGGCCTACCTATTCTAGCCGTTGAATAACGACTCTTTTCTAACAAAACACAATACCTTTTTTAAAAAAAAATCTCATATATAAACACACACATATTACATAATCAACCCGCTCTCACATAACGTCTAACCAATATTTGTTTTTACAAAATGCCTTTAATTTCTGAGACGTCATTCGACTCTCCAACCAACTCGGGTACCCTTGATGATTTGCTTATAACTGTGGTGCAAGAGGTCGATTAATATTTAAAACACGAAGCCGAATCTTCACAGCCACGACATACTAGACAACCGCATCGAACGAGACTGGGTTGGTGCTCACAATCGTTTGACGGGTGATTATTTTGCTGACAACCCGTTATACAATGATGAGTAATTTCGACGCCGCTTTCGTATGAGTAGTCGCGTGTCAAGATCTATGGATTTGGCATTGCCGGTGCAAACAATTATCTTGTTTTTTTACAAGATCAAATCTTTGCGATGATGTCAGAGACGGAGTTGCATCGAATTCATCATTTTATGCAAGTGACGTGCACTACAAGTACGACTATTATCTTGTTGATGGTATATATCCACAGTGTCTCGTTTTGATGAAAAGTCTCTCTTATCCTAACGATGAAAAATGAGTGTACTACAAAAAAATGAGTCTACGAGAAAAGATACCAAATTGACATTTGGGGTGTTAAAGATACACTGGACTGTCCTTGCTCAGCCATCACCTATACTAGAATAGAAAAGCCATCACCTATACTAGAATAGAAAAAAAATGAGAAATGTAATATACACTTGCACTATGTTACATAATATGAATTTGGAGGACACGGATCGAGCCATTGGTCCCGAATATAATAAAACTGTTCAATCAAATAACACAATTCTAACCTATGCCGAGAAAGCAGAAATCCGCCTTAATATACAAAAAAGAGACACACATTTGGATTTTCGGTCGAATTTGGTTGAACATCTATGGTTGGATCGCATGCTAAATAATGAGAACACGACGATGGCGAATAGTTTTATTATTATTATTTGGGTTATGTAAAAAAAATTAAACTCCGTTTTGTATTTTTTTTAGTTGTTTAAATGGTATTTTATTTTTAATATTTGGGTTATGAAATTTTATTTATTTTAGTTATTTAAATAGCATTAATGAATAAAAAATAATAATTTCATAATGATTGAGGTGATCCATTACATATCGTGGGCTTTAGGCTGGTGGGGGTGGTATACCGCCCCTTACCACCTCATCATGTTTGGCGTCTCTCCCTTATTTCTTAGGCGTTATCCTTGACCTATGCCAAAGAGATAGGAGGCGTGAAATGCTACATTTGGTGGGACCCATGTCTCTTTGACCAATCAGATTTTGCTTATCTTTTTCTTAATTTTTAATTATGGGGACGCTATAAACTTGGTGGGGCTTTATCCCAAACCATCATTGTTAAAAGGGGTGCCATTTTTATCTCAAAAGCTACGTGACGTTTACGTGGCATGATAAAGGCTTTAGGGGCTTTATACCACACCAACCAGCTTTATTGTAAGGAGACAATGGAGCCCTGGTTGACGTAGCCCACATGTGCCGCTGAGGTGGCGTAATAAAGCCCTTAGGGACTCCAAACATATCATATAGCCTTAGGTTAAAGGTGTATATTATTTAGAAGCGTGATATTTTTGACAACCGGAAACGACAAAAACGTCTTGCGAAAATGTTATGGACAATCTTATCTTTCCCCTTTTTATGGATCATAGATATAATCGTTTGCAAAATGAACTCACAGACAATCTTGATACTTTAAATAAACTGTTACCAAAAGGATAAGCGTTGGCTATTTACAGTTTAATCACGATATATTTCAACCAACACTAACTAAAATGCTAAGAAAATTTAATTAAGAATCGTATCTTCACAACTATCAACGGATAGCGGATATATGAACGTAAAAAAATATATATTTTAGAATTCTTACCGATCCGTTGATTATCAATTATCATCGACTCACAACTTTTGGATTACCAAATAAATTTTCAACTTTTTTTGGGGGATTTTATAGTAGCAAAATATTAACTTCTTAATAGCAACATGATAGAATATAAAATTTACTCTGATTTGAGGTTACATATAAAAATGCATATTTGCAAACAACTTTAAAAAGGATTATGTAAGCAACGACGCTCTATGACTCTAGTGGATCACACCCAATGGCTTACTACGTTCATACGTCACCGAAATAGATACCAAAAGTAGTAAGCAAAAGACAATATTGCTCCACTTTTTTCCAAGGGAAAACAAAACCACTAAGACCTCATCATTGACTTGTCAAAGGGTCAACACTTGAATAAGAATTCAAAGCTGAATGTTCGAGACTTGGAAGTAATATATATATATTTTTACCCTTTATCGCATGCATGCATATGTGTGTGTGTATATATATATATACCACCTTCATCCCAATTCCACAACACAACTTCCATTGGCACAAAAAATATTGCATTTGTCAAATTTGATCATCAAGTATTCCACACATGGCTAGAGTGCTCTCTTTCTTGGCTATTGTGTTTATGATTCTAAACTCAGTAACCTTTAAAGTCGTGAGTAGACAAATAGTTGACGCGGAGCAAGCTCGCCACATGATCAGGGTTGCACATACAAAAGACATTATTGATCTTGTAGCAACTCAAACCGATAAAGATCTAAGTTTATTAGGAAAGGGTCAAGAGCCTAGTCCTGCGGGAATGGGACATGGTTTTACATACTATAAAACTCTTGCATACATCAAAAACACTGGACCAAGTTCCAGAGGTAAGGGACATGCATTTTCAGATGCTGAATCACTTGAAGAGATGAAGAACTCGGGTCCAAGTTCTAGAAGTAAGGGGCATGCATTTTCAAATGCTGAAATCACTAGGGAACATCAAGAACTTGGGTCCTAGTTCTGGAGGTAAGGGACATGCATTTTCAAATGCTAAATCACTTGGGAACATCAAGAACTCAGGTCCAAGCTCAAGAAGTAAGGGACATGGATCTCCCAATACCAAGTCTCTTGTGGATATAAAAAGTTCTGGACCGAGCGCAGGAGGAATAGAACATGAATTTTCCACTACCGGATCCTTTGGTAACCTTAAGAAATCTGACCCAAGTCCAAGAAAAACAGGACATGACAATCCCAATTATATATCTCTTGGGATGATCAAGAACTCGGGTCCTAGTCATGGAGGAAAGGGACATGGTTTTAGGAACTACAATATAGTCTCTAGCCCATGTCTTGCAGTTGAAAGACACGATTTTACGTGTTATGAAAACCGTGACGAGACCAAAGGCTTTGGCCCATCGTGTGGAGGCAAAGAACTTGGTATTCCAAATTTTGAAAATTTGAGGAACATCAAGAACTCTGGCCCAAGCTCAGGTGGAAAGGGACATTGATTAGTTCAATGATTTTTGGAATGTTTTGTGACCGCAAAAGGTTAAAAAGTTTGTTAATTCCTCCAGTTAGGGTTTTGAGTATTTGTGGAGTATAGGTTGAAGTAATCTTGTACTTTTTTTGTATTGATTAAATTTTGTAAGGAGTATTTTCAAAATAATTTATTGCTAACCTTTACAATATTTTAATACAGTTTTATAGATTTTAATGGTGGGAAAATTTACTATCATTGTGTATAATTATGGTGTTCAACTTATTATTTAATTTATTTATTTCATAAATATTTGAAGGATCGATAAATATACTTATACTAAGAATACCTAAATAAACATTACATCGGCATACAAAGCTTAAATAACTTAAATCTAAAGCTATTCCCAATGTTTCTCATTGACTGTAATTAGTAGATTAAATTAAACTAAAACAAAGTTCGTTAGATTGTCAGTGAGTTTTGAAAAAAAGGGACGAATTAAATATTCCACTGACAGATACATTTTACTGTTAAATTAAAAGGGTAACATTAAAATTTATCAATCAGTTAAATATGTGTACACAATTAACATGCAGACACTTCTTATAATTAGAATTAAAGGGTATTTTGTTTTGAAAACATAAATTATCTATCAATTTGCTTTCTCAAATACAACATAAAAAATGCAATACAAAAAAAAATCTGCAACATATACAGTACAAACATATTCTGATCCATCTCAAATATATATTTACAATTATGCCCCTGTATCTTCTCATTTTTCCTTTGATCCGTATGGTTAGTATGTTAAGCATATTTGAGCGAAATAAATAAGCCAACTAAAAGAGTCTAACAAGTGAGCCTACTGACAACCGCTCATTTGACCACGGTTATTAGATTTGTTATATGATTTCTTGCTTGATTATTTAAATGTTAGCTTGAAAATAGTTTTCTTGAAAACAAATTTTTTTTTGGTAGCTTGAAACTTGTTTACTTGATTTTGGTTTGAACTTGTAACCCGACTTCATCTAACAGGAGAACAACTCGTTAGAAACCATCCTTTATTGCGAGAACCGCGAGAAACAATGTGAACACAACAAAAAATAACAAAAAAATCTAGAAAACATAAAAAAATATAAAAAATAGTATGTTTTTTAGATTTTTTTTTTTTGGGGGGGGGGGGGGAGAGTTAGGTTTTTCTAGGTTTTTGGGGGGTGGGGGTTAGGTTTTTTAGGTTTTGAGTGTTAGTGTAGTGGGTTTATTTTGTTGTGTTCACATTAGGTCTCGCAGTTCTCGCAATAAAAGGTGGTTCTCTTATGAACCATACCATATATATATATATATATATAAGAGAGAGAGAGAGAGAGAGAGAGTCTTAGAATCCTGTAAAAAACATATTTTTCGTGAGAAGTGTAAGAAGACAAAAGAATTGATATGTATACATCATGTTTTGACTTATGCATGATGTTTTGGGTTGTTTTGACAAGAAAAACGTTAAACATAACTATTTAAAACACTGTTATGAATTGTATGCTTAAAACTTAAAACACCATGCCAAGGACGTTAAGTATTGTGTTTTAAGTGTTAAGCAGTGTGTTTTAGTTGTGTTTTAAATTTCATGCCAATAATACATTGTATTGTGTTTTAAAATTGTTATGTTTGGTGTTTTTCTTGGCAAAACAACCCAAAACATCATTCCTAAGTCTAAAACATGATGCCTACATGTAAATTCCTATGACTTCTCACGAAAAAGATCGAACCTCACCCTATATATATATATGAATGGGTTAAAAATGAGAACCAACTTAGGTTGTGAGAATCATGAGAACTAGGCCAACCAAAAGGCTTTTCCAAATTTTTTTTCTCAAAAGTCATAAAAAATCATTTGTTGCAGCAAAAAAAATGTCGAATACCCACATTTACATGAGACGTAAAAAAAATATTTATCTTTGTACAAAATTTACACCAGCGCGTAAATAATCTTGCATCAGTCAAAACTACCGACTCGACAACTTTTTTTACTTTTTTTTCTACAAATGTGTTTTATAATATATCATCTACGTTTGTGCAAAACATTTTTGACCCAACTCGCGGGAAGTAGGAGTTCTCATTGTTATCACAACTCATGATGGTTCTCATTTGAATCGAGCACTTCAAATGAGAATCACCACGAGTTGTGAGAACCATGATAACTCTCACTTCCCGCGCAAGTTGGGCTAATTTGTTTTTGCACAAACGTAGATGAAATATTATAAACACATATGTAAAAAAAAGCAAAAACTCGGTTCAAATGAGAATCACCATGAGTTGTGAGAACCATGAGAACTACTATTTCCCGCGCGAG
This sequence comes from Scalesia atractyloides, assembly GCA_947069175.1. NCBI lineage: Eukaryota > Viridiplantae > Streptophyta > Magnoliopsida > Asterales > Asteraceae > Scalesia > Scalesia atractyloides. Next base: position 5,334,015 of record CAMTDV010000022.1, read on the forward strand.
TTGGGCAAAATTTTTTTGCACAAACGTAGATGAAAATACTATAAAACATCTGTAAAATAAAAGTAAAAAAATTTATCGAGTCGGTAGTTTTGACTGATGTAAGTTTTTTTACACGCTGGTGTAAAATTGTTACGAAGATAAATATTTTATTTACCCCTCATGTAAATGTGTGTATGCGGCATTTTAAAAAAAATGCTAAAACAAATGATTTTTTAAGATTTTTGAGAATTTTTTTTCTTTTGGAAAAACCTTTTAAATGACTGAGTTCTTACAGTTCTCACAATTTAAGGTGATTCTCATTTTAACTTATCTATATATGTATATATACATGTACATAAAACTAGTTTTGAGTTAATTGTTTCTCTATTTTACTATATCTAAACAACTTTGTATAAGTATAAATGTTTATATGATTCTCTACTTAAGATTCGTTTTATATTGAATGCACACATGTTCATACGTGTGTGTTGTATTTATATATAAACACAAACTAACACCGAAAAAATCATCAAGAGAGAGCTCAACACTCACAAAAAAAAATCAAAATCGAATTTTGTAAATTTTGTCTTTAATCCCGCAATGGTTAGTAATGGATAGGTTAAATCCCAAAAAAAAATTATCATATATTTCCAAAATTTTGTCGATGTGAGCGGTCAGAGTGGGGATTTAAAAAATCCAAGTGATGTTGGTCAAATCCAATAGAGCTAAGTCTGAAATTTTAAAGATACGATTATGATGATCCTTCTGTTAGTACTTACTCGGTAACCACCCCCCCCCCCACACACACACAAACACAGCACACAAACATGCACAAACCATCATTGACACTGATGTGAGCATCATTCACGAAGGCATGCATAACTCCATTGCGATAGGGACATTCGATAGAATACCAACTTTAACTAGAAAACTACAAGAAATTTATAAAAACCTTTATCAATTGTTTTAATTTTGATACATAAAAAGCTTATATAACCGTATAATCATTTCTAATTCTCTCTCCTATGTCTCACAGATACTACACTAGTGTATATTAGTTTATATATGATTTTACAAATCTACTATTCGAAATTGGTTACAAATACTACGTACTAGTGTCCATATAGTTTAACAAATCTTTATTCTAATTTGGTTGAGAAATTAAAAGGCCAACGTATATATACACATATTCTAATTCTAAATTTTAAATTTATGCAATTTTTTAAAACTTTCATTGTTAACCTATGATAAATAAAAGAAACCCACCAAACTCGTGGACCCTTCCCCCGCCGTGTGCTCATCGTACTGGCACATGTTGAATAAATTTTTCTTCAATTATTTCCGGTTAAAGTTACAATTTTAAGCTACCCTTTTGCTTTTTATTTTTTTTAACAATAACAAGGAAAACACATACAATAAAAGGCGTCGACTGGGAGCTCCCTACGCTTTAAAACCGTCGTTTTTAAGCAGTGACAAACCCAGAAAATATTTTCAAGAAGTGCGAACAAATATGTTTAACCAAATTTTCAGGGAGTTTTATTAAGAATTTGCCCTATTAAATACACAAATTTTTTTCACGAGGTACACTGGCCACCGAGAGTTCTATCTAGGTCCGTTCTTGGTTTTAAGTTAAACTTTAAACCGTTGGCTAATTTAACTCTAGTTAAGCTTAACCGTTGACCGATTGGAAATCATTGATCTATTACGTTGACCGACTAAACAATCTACCATAAACCAATCTAGCCTTTTTTTTACTTAAATCCAATTTAACCTCATTACTATAAGGATTTAAAGTTTAAACTCACGTCATTTCGTGGGACACAAACACCATACCACTAGTCTGAGTGTGTAACTCGTTATCTATAATCCATTCTAATCGGAATTCAATACAAATTATAGAACACACATACCTGGATTACAGGAAGCAATGGAGAATTCAAATCAGTTCTCAAATCACTAACAATTTCCTCAATCTCTCATTATACAATTCAGCATCACTTATATTCAACCTATCTCTCTCCCCTTGAAACCAAATATTGGGCGAGGTTGTAATGCATCCTTCATTGCGTTGATCCCTAAGGTACGTGATTCGGTTGGTATAAATGATTTCAGATCGATCTCATTAATTGGAACATTGTATAAAGTAATTGCAAAAATTTTAACCAATCGGATTAAGTCAGTTGTATCTGACGTGGTATCGCCAGTATAATCGGCTTTCGTGGAAGGAAGATCAATATTGGATGGGCCGCTTATAGTGAGCGAAACGATATCTTGGGTGAGGCAAAATAAACAGTGACAAAATATATATATTTTTACAAGTATATATATAGTTGATGTTGGACTCCCATCTAAGTCCTAAATCTGCTGTTTAGCTGAGTACTGAAGTTGTGCTGACGCAACTAGTATATATCAAAGCTTGGTAAATTATACCTTCGAAACCGAACAAGTGACAAAATATATATATTTTTACAAGTATATAAACTATATCATATTTTGTCGATCTTAAAAATGTATTATTCTTAAAGTGTATGAAAATATATATATTTCATAAACATCTTAAAAATATATTATTTTGGTGGGAACTAAAAATATGTATTTTTTAGAGCTAATCTTAAAAATAGATTATTTTTAAGATGCATACACTTATCAAGCATAAGATATATATATATATATTTATGTGAAAATATCTTAAAATTATATATTTTAAGAATATAAAATTGTGTATAATGAATACAAGAATATATGAGTTCCTATGCGTACAAATACATGCCAACGCATACCATTAATACTTGGTGAAAATACCATTATACAAGTGTTATACATAATCATGTGAATATGAATTTAAATATACAAGTACTCATAATACAAGTGTATCCATACATGAGAATATACACATGTATAATACTTAACAAACAATATAGTTGGTCATGTATATCATAAACACATGCACATGAATCATTGTATATCATGACATGTTAAAAATAGATTATTTTTAACAAACCCATCGTAATTGCAAATGATATATAAAATGGTGCATACAAATCATATAAGTTAAAATGTAATATTTTAACGAATACATCGAACCTGGAATTATGTATAATTAAGAAGAATTATATATGGAATATATTCGATGATGGCATCGTCGAGACAAATGGGTGGAACTCGATTATGAGAAGTCATGAACACATACATCTTACTCGTGCGAGGCACGGAGACAAGAGGGCGAGACCCGTACATACAACACACGAGATACAAGGATATATATATATACATCAAAAATACATCTCCATTGACATCATACATCGAAAATACATATCAACGGAACATAATTCGAAACAAGTCTTAATAAATATTTAAGATAAGAGACTTGAACATAAGTCGTTACAAAGACCGAAGTGTCTAACAAAACCTAGCACGTTTAGAGGTTGCGATACAAACCAAGGAAAAGTACTTCATATAAACAAATTTTACTGGACGCAATCCAGTGAGTTCATGTCCCCCTTTTCATCTTAAACGTTTTACTGTTTTACAATTATCAGGGGGAAATACATGTGCAATGGTATGATAAGCTAGGGAATGAAACAAATTAGATCATGTCCGAAGAGGGTGGAACTTAAGCACCATTAATCTTGTTTAAGACCACGGTACAAAGGTTAGATCTAGCGGGTGTTGGCGAACCCCACTCTTGGTCATGGACCCGCACGGAAGAGTACATTTGTTGTCCCAATCCAGGTTAATCGATGAAAATCGTCTAGGTTTGGATGCTTCCTATGTCGTCACACATATTAATGTCCTTGCAAAACATAAATGATCAACAATTTCATTGACGCTTTACATACCGGGTTTTGTTACAATTACAACTTACATTTTACGGAACTATCGCATGCAACTAAAACACACGAACTCGCCAACTTTTATTGATTTTTCAACTTAACATGTATTTCAGGAAATTCGTGGACCAAGCGGGGAATTTCAATCACGGAAAGCAAGTGTCAAGACTCCGTGCCAACTTTTGAAGGGTTTTCTGTCACAACCCCGGATTTCCAACCCGAAATCCATACACCAGTGGGCCCCGGTGGGGAGTATCGTGACGTAAGTTGATATCAGCATTGTCAATTAAAATAGCACAGCGGAAGTCTTGGAGTAAAATTACTATTACAAACCGAATGTTCAAAATAAAATAATATACAGGCTCGTAATAGAAGATCCATAGGCGGATCATAAAATGTACAAGAAAGAATATAAAAAGACTTTAGGGCAGATCTAAGGATTTGCAAGATCCTCTTATTCACTACCGAGCAGTTTCCGGCCTATTTCGTATTATACCTGCAGTTAGCCTTTGGACGATACGTCAGCTTTCGCTGGTAAATACACTCAATTGACTCATTTTGAAAACTTTAAAATGATTTTTTTAAGTGCAAAACGAAACAAAATCTTTGATTAACTTGGGAAAGTTGACTTTGCAACCTTGTATCAGATTCACATGTTTGTCAATACATACATGGCTCAGTACAGAAACCGAGACATGATTAAATACACACCACTTACGAACTCACGAAGGAGTTATCCCCAACGTCTTGGGTAATTTGCATATGAGCGTCTGTCAGGTGTATGCCTACACCCGCGCTAAGGTCGTGGCCAATATCTAATGTATTGAGCCGAGGATATCCAGGACACGGTAATTTAACCCCCGATGTTTAAGTTGTCAAACAAAACTGATTAAAACAGAATATGCGGGTTTACTAGCCACAAACGGGCATTCGATTGACCCCATTTCGGACCAAGCAGTAATAATTTACCGTATCCCAAGCCTATATAGGGAAAATAAGTCGAAAGTATTTACCTAAGCTAGTCTTCTTTTAAATTTTAATAACTCAGCCATATACAAAGTACCAACTGCATATAGCATTTACCGGCAAGGCTCTAGCCTGGATTATGGCATAAGCTAACCAATTAAATATTATCGGTTTTTATTTAAGTTATAAACTTAGACCGAGTAGTGTACATGATCAAGACGTATAACGCTTGATTAAAAGATGATCAGATAGAATGTAGTTTAAACCCGACAAGTACTTTGACTTGCATAATATGGGTAAACTATAAACATTCTGGATTTTGAAACTTAAATGATAAGGTTAAACCCGTTTTGGTTGAATTCCGTAAACTAGTTACGTATAATCAACCGTATGCTTATAAGCGAAAATGGGTAACCGGATAGGTCATGGAAAAGTTCTATATGCCATTATATTTTAAATAAGTTAAGATATCAGTAGGATATCAACTTGTATGCCCGTTATGGTTTTAAAACGAAATCATGCCTCATAAGGGCATTTCGGTAATTATATACCGTATAAAAGGAACTTGAACATATTTTAAGTTTTTAATCACGAGTATTCTGGAAAAATATTATATTTATGATATAATATCAGTAGGATATCAATTATATGTGTATTTTATCTTTTATGACCAATCTATGCACCGAATGGGCATTTTGGTCATTTTATACATAGTTTATAAATTATTTGGGATTCTGAGTTTATAACATGTACCTACTGTAAATATGTTTAAAATAATTTTTAACATCAGTAGGTATCAAGTCTTGGACAATAATATGGTTTAAAACCATACTATTCTCCGAAATGGCGCTTATGTCGTAAAATGACGTCTTTAAACGATGTTTACGAAACTGATGTTAAGGTCAGATTAAAATGTTTAAAATATGTTATTTAATATAATATATCAGTAGGTAAATGATTTACCTTGAAAACATTTGATTAAAACCATTTTATAAGCCACAAGGGCTAAAATCGTCATTTATCGACATAGTTTAAGGAGCTGTTTGAAAACTCAGTTTATAACTTAGTTTAATGTCCCAAATAATCCTACTTATGATATTACATCAGTAGAAACTCATTTTTAAGTTCAATACCATTTAAAACCTTGTTTTATGCAAAAAGGACATTTTGGTCAAAGATGACATAATTATGGAACTTGCGCATAAACTTGGATTCTGATTATAATCATGTAATATAACCTCAGAGGGCTATGCTACATTATATTACAATCATATTGCAACTTTAGATCAGTAGGTAAGTAATCTAAATCGGGTCAGAATCGAAAGTCAAAGCAGAAGTCAAACTTTACGACTTTCGGTTGCGAACCGACCCTAGAACTGAAATTGACGAGCCGAACATGTTCTCACATGTTCTAATAATTATTACCAACTTGTTTAAGTGTCAAAACAGGTTTCATAACATATAAAAGATCAATTTATGATTTTTCCGAAAAATGGCATGTTTGACTTTTTAATATCGTAACTTTGACCCGTCAATTGGTCTAGCAAACGTGATCTTCAGGAGGTGCCCTTTATAGGGATTAAGACCTACCTTATTACGATCACTTTGCCATGTTCATTTCGAACAATGGCTGGACCATAATGGTATTAACCGAAAGTCAAAGCGTTTTTCGTAAAACGCTTGACTTTTGGCTATAAAAGCTTATAAACGAAAATGCACAAAGAAGAAACACTTACCAATGATTCCTAAGGTGCAAAATAACTATGTTGGATGCTCCTTTTAGCTAGGAACTTTCAGAGGAGGGAGAAGAGTGAATAAGTGAGAAAGGTGCAAGTTGGAATGTGAACTTAAGCACCTATTTATAGTTGGAGAACTCAAAGGAGGTGAAGCCAGGTGTTTAGGGGTGTAAGAGGAAGCTTACAAGTGTCCCAAAACGTGGCATAGCAGTTTGGGAAGCCATGGTTTCGATTTTAATGGTTTTGGAGCTTTGTGTGTCAGCCAAGAAAAACTTTCTACTGCAGACCCCTTCTCGTGCCCCGCGAGAGACCCATGCCAGGTCTCTCGCGGCCCGCAACCGCCCTATGGCCAGTTTCAAAGTTTGACACTTTTAACCCCTTAACTTTAAAAAGCTTCTAAAACCCTTTTTAAATACTTTTTGGCACTTTTAGCCCTTCGTAGCCAATACTTGGCATACCCGGGATTATGCCCGGACATTTTCGAGCTCTTGGTTCGTTAAAAGGTCACTCAGATGTATAAATTAACATGTTGACACTTTTAATCCCTCCATTATCCAGCTTTTATATATTATTGGAATTAATCACTCTCGTCCAACAAACAGGACACATGAGAGTTAGGACTACGTAAAGGATCACTCAGAGGCTCAGTATAAGCATGTTGACTCCGATGTCAGGCTAGGCATGTTGACACAACGGTCACTTAGAGGCCGAGTTTAAGCATAACGACACTAATGGTCGTTCAGAGGCTATGTTTTATGCATAACGACACTAAAGGTCGTTCAGAGGCTACATTTTTATGCATGACGACACTAATGGTCGTTCAGAGGCTAGGTTTATGCATGTTGACATCAGAAAGTCATTCAGAGGCTCAGTTTGAGCATGTTGTTACTTTTAGTCCATATTAGTCTTTAATTGACTATATTAAAAATACAACACGTGTCACTATATTATTGGACACGATTTTACAGGGTGTTACATTTTCCCATTATATACCGCCTCCTTGCGGTGATATAAGGGTCAAAGCCTTATCATTTTAAAACTTGCATTTTGGATGGGTAACACTCTGACAACTTATTTTTATTTTATGGTTTGTAAACAATATAATAAACTTATGTTTGTTTTTGAAACAATATTGGCAATGGCATTTGGAGCTTGTTTTTATTCATTTAGTATGTTCACTTATATTGTATGCAATGAGAATCAATCAGATCACACCACGCGCTTCCGCCTATGAGTGGGTGTGACATGGCTCACCTTCGTCAGAATTCATACCGTCTCGAGGACTACGACAGGGAGATCCACTATCACCTTTCTTGTTCGTAATAGCCCTTGAAGCGTTGGATGTGATTATGAAAAAAGGCAATAATAATGGGACCTTTCGGGAGTTCAACTTCCAAATGAGGGACCAATGGTGTCAGATTTATGTTATGCGGATGATGTAATTTTCTTAGGGATGTGGTCTGAACGAAATATAAAAATCTTAACCGGATACTTAGATGCTTCTATCTATGTTCGGGTCTTAAGGTAAACCTACACAAATCCATTCTTTTTGGAATTAGGGTAGGGGATGATGCTGTAGAGAGAATGGAGGAAAGTATAAATTGCCTATCGGTGCGAATATGAAAAGGGTGAAGTATTGGAAACCATTGTTGACCGTTTCCAATCAAAATTATCATCATGGAAGGCCTGATGTTTATCGTTTGCGGGAAGGGTTTTACTTGCAAAATCGGTCTTAGAGGCATTACCTAATTACTATCTTTCCCTGTTTGTGGCACCAAAAAAGGTCATACATAGCCTAGAGGTAATAAGGAGGGATTTTGTTTAGGATAAAAGAGGTGGCAGGAGTAAAATCAGATGGATTTCTTGGAAAAGATGATAGCCCCAAAAAAACTTGGAGGATTCGAGGTGGGCGACATACGAAACGCGAACCTAGCTTTCATGGCAAAGTGGTGGTGGGCTTATAAAGAGAACCCATCAGCTTTGTGGGTAAGAGTGGTGTCATCGGTTCATTCGAACAAGAGAGGATACAATTTTATTCCAGTTAAAAAGAGATATTGCGGCATATGGAAGGATATTATTAGAGTCGAAAAGGAATTTAAGGAGATGAACCTGTCCCTCGAGACTTGTTAAACAACGGTAAGATTTTAGGCAGACAACTGGCTCAGAGAGGAATCGATAAAAATAGATTCGTTGCATTATATTCGATTGCAAAAAAACAAAAACTACATGGTAAAAGAATGTGTTAATTGGGTAGGGAATGAAAGTGTGGGCATGGCAGTAGGTTCGCAGGCCAAGAACAACTTTGGAATGGATGCAGCTAACTGACCTAACGGAAGAAATAAAGGAATATATGTTTAGGAATGATAAAGATAAATGGAAATGGAAAACCCAAATAGTTGGAGGCCTTGAAATAGCCGGGATTAGAATGGATATAAATAAAGTTGTGTTGGGTGAGGCTGAGGAAGAATGGGACATGTGGAACGGCTGGTACCACCCAAAGTAAATAATCTATGCTGGCGTGCGGCTCTAAACAAAGTTCTAGTGAAACCGGAACTCCAAAAGAGGGGTATGTTGGATATAAATACTACTTGTTCAAAGTGTGGGCTTGAGGCGGAGTCCGAGGATCATCTATTGGTGCAGTGTCGTCATGCGAGAAAGGTGGGAGGCAGTATGGAGTTGGCTGAAGCTTCCAAAGGCAACCAACTTAATGAATTGCAAAGATACATTGAATCTGGTGAGCGAGTAGGATGGATCGAAACAATTGAAAAAAGTTATAAGTGCAGTGTCTGGTACAACATTGTGGCACTTATGGAAAGCGTTAGAATGATAAGGAATAAAATGAACGGGACACACATCTTAGCAAACTGATGGAAGAAATAATGGCGAGCTCGTTTCTTTGGCTTAGGGAACGATCCAAAATAAAGAATCTAGTATGGGAGAGATGGCGACTTTAATATAAGAGATGTAATCACGTAATTTTGTTTCCTTTTATTGTGTTTTTGTTCTTTTGTTGTCGTTAGTTCGTTTCCTTTGTTTTCTTGTTGGATTTTTATAGCGATGTTGGTCCTATTCTATATATCATAGACTCTTTCGCCGTTAAAAAAAATTTAGTAAGTAGTGATCTAGTTTAGTTATATAGTTATTCAGGTTTTATATAGGTCACTATTTATTGCTCGAGTTTGTTACACTTACACATCTGGTTTCGTACAGATCTAGAAACAATTAATTGAATACAGACAACGTATAGTTAAATCAAACATAAAATATCTCAGAATCACAAAAGTTAACCGGATCGTATGAATAACTTAATATCAATATCTAAACTTTTATGTTTAGAATGAAGTTGACCTGTAATTTTTTTTTTGTTTACTCTAGATGTTAGTTTTAATTGAATTCAATGTTGTAACTTTATACTGCACGGGTTAACATTTATATTGCTTATTATTTAATTTTATAAAAAAAATATTTATTCAGTTGGATTTAGTCTGAATTAATTCGAGTCGCTTTGAGCTCTTCTGGTCGAACTCATGAACACGTTTAGCCAATTGTGTTAACCTGACAGGTACACAAACTGACCCATTTAACCAATTTATCTATTTTTTTTTAACTTGCAACAAATCAATCCCAAGTACTTTCAGAGTACTCATTGGACAAATAGAGTACTTCGATAGTAACCCAAGTTGTCCACCACCACTTCCGGAAACCCGTTTAGCTCTAGAATCGAACCTAGGTTACCCTTGGTCTCCTATCATTGCCCACAAGTGTGTCACTTTTTTTCGCACCAAATGAGATTGGAACTTGAGTTTTCATAGAAGAACTTAATCCTCCTATCATTTGAGCTGGAGGTCATTGACAAATTTATCTATCTATTTACGTTTCATAGATTTTTTTAATAAAACAGTTTATTATTTTATACTTGTGCATATATTTACCCTTCAACTTTTTTTAATACATATGCATATCTAGACGTGTATAAAAATTACTAGAAGACAAGTTGAAACCATAAAAAAATTCATGTTACATTTTCTAAATAAAAAAAGTTTAATAACAAAACACATAAAACTCTTTTATGATTTAATTTTTAATAAATCATTATTTTCTTACCTCTGTGAGATAATTTGGCATAATCACATTCATCATTTTCTATTTTTATTATTTAATATATACAGGCCACAATATATGTGAATCCACATATACGTATATCATGTATATCAATCATGTCTATTAAATTAATAATTACAATTTGATTTACTTAAAATATTATTATCACGTGTTATTTAATTACTACTATTATTATTTATTACTATAGTATATTATATTTATATAAGCAAGTTTCTAGTTGTTGTATCGCAAAGAGACGACTTTGATGATCTTCCAAATGAACAGTGGCGGATCTATAAAATCTTTATGGGGGCAATGTTTCATATAGAAATGAGTAATAAAAATCGAAAAAACGTCAATTTTTTCGAAAATTTACACTACCGCCGGAGCGTCAAGGGATAGCAGAGGTTATCCCTGGTAACATGTTAGGTCCACCCCTGCAATTGAATATGTATTTCATCAACCTTTTATATATAAGAAAAACCCACTTCTTTCGTGCTTCATGATGTCCTCGTACGTATTTTAATTTTAATATGAATATATATATATATATAATATATATATATTTCATCTACCTTCTGTATATAAGAAAAACCCACTTCTTGCGTGGTTCACGATGTCCTCGTACGTATTTTGTTTAGTGTCTTAGGATAGATGTTTTAACAAAGTAAACGAGCACATGATACACATCACATGTTTATCCCTGACAAAGATAATATGAACTCAAATGTTTACAAGTGAAAGAATAGATTTTTTTAAAAGGTATAATTTATTTACAAGACAACCTAAAAAGAGGCTGTTAAACACAACATCAAAACACGAAAGACATCAGCACAAATTTGCACCACTTATCCCTGGAAACCGCATTGTTTTTCACTCTATTCCTATACCACAAGAAGCCTAGCGATTTTACATCTTGAATGATACCGTCGATCTTCACATCCACGTCAGCGAACCTCTTGTTGCTTCGAGCCTTCTATAAGGACCAACACGCAACGATAATTATACCTTAAAGCTAAACTTTCCTTTCCTCCCAGCCCCAAGTAACTGCAACTTCGCTAAGTCTTTGAGCGAGAATAAAATTAGCGAACTAACCTTGCACTAGACACCCACATGTTTCCAAATGGCAGCTGCAATGTAACACGAGCAAAAAAGATGCTTTGCAGTTTCTTCTCCAGCATTGCACAAAACACACCCAATGTCTCCATTATAACAGTTTCTAACCGGAAGAGCTATAAGCGTTGGCATTCTATCCATAACTGTGCGCCACATAAAGATATTACATCTCTTTGGCATCCACTTGCAACATTCGAAAACAAACTTGCTGCTATAATCTGTTGCGCTACCCAGAAACTATTTGACAGCCCCGACCGAAAACTCTATATCTTTGCCTTCCACGTCGCAAAAAACATAGATTAACTAATTATTATTATTAATAATACTACATCATCAAATCTTAGAATGTTGTACATGAATATTATCAATATTAATTCTTTATTTTAATTCTAAATATTTTTATTATTATATTATAATAATTACTTTAAATGTATTTTTATTATTATAGGTTTTACTCAAAATCGAGTACTGAATAATAATGTATATGTCATCGACACTGCATCATGGTTTAGTTATTTTTATATAATGTGATGTCATTTATCATTTTCATTATTTTAGTAATACAATATGATACTGTATATCATTGTGCTTATTGTTATCTTGTCTACATTTCGGTTATTATTTTGTGTTTCCTTGACGAACCAAACCGAACTGAACCGATACCATCTGTACCATAACTAATCAAATAGATTCCGACTCAAGGTACCGGTATAGATATTATCTAAACCGGTACCAGTATTCATTTTTATGGCTTTCGACTAATATAAACCATGTGTCGATATCCTATTGGGTATTTTGTATTAATTGCTATACCGAGTGTTGGTACGATACTGGTACTATAACGAACTAAGCCAATACCAATCGAATGTCGGCCGCAACGTGTAGAGAATGCAACTAGTTTATAACAAAAGACAATATAGATAACTGATACGGTGAGTCTTTCACCATTAAAGACTTATTAACACTAACTTACTCTCTCAAGTTTCATCAATAAAGACATGTTAGCACTAACTTCATTAACAAAAACATTCCTTTGGTGACAAAGACTAATGTTTTGCTTCCACCAGTTACAAAGATCTTAAGACTCAACAGATTCCAGCCTGCATAGCTGTGCTTTTGATGTCCAAAAGTTCTATATTTTCGGAGAACATGAAACAACTATTGATAGAACTTACATACACATGTGATTTGCATTAGCTCACGATCTTAAAAGCTTTCATTCAAACTAAATGGATGATATTAATACCAGGTATAGAACTTTGTGGAACATTGTACATTTGCGACTAGAAAAGTTTAAAAACACAATCGCAGAATATGACACAACTATTGATAGAACTTACATACTCATGTGACTGGGTGGTTGACGTTGGTGGCCCTACGGCCGAACCGATAGAATAATACCCAAGGATTACTATCGAGGTCGAACCAAAGGGCAAGGCCTAAAGGACTACAGTAGTAAGTCAATAATACCATGTTAGAAAGGAAAGTCTGACCTTGGAGGTAATCGCAGCAAATCAACAGCAGGATATCACGCAGCAGCTAATCAACAGCCGGACATCCAGCTATTCAACAGCAAATCAATGACAGCTAGTAGTCAGCTGCTATCATCCATGTTTAGATTACGGTTTTGTGTATAAATTCAATATTTTTCATTGTAATGAAGCAGACAGAAATACATACCTCAATTCATAGTTATGTGAATCAACCTCTATCATCTTTTAACATGGTATCAGAGCAGTGTCGTTCTTGACCTGTTCATCATTTACCTTGCTCACTCAAAACCAACCATCCTCTCAACCAAGCTGCCATGGCCAAAGCCGGTAACTTGGGAGAAGATCTATCAACCCAAATCGCCAATCTGCTCAAGAATGGCCTCAACCCACAAAATCGGAACCCAAAATTGTCCGATAAACCTTCAAATAAACCTCAAGCTCAACAGCCCTTTCCAACCAAAGAAACTGCATACGCCTCTGTCCGCAAGGAGGCCGCTCACCAGAATATTCTGGGAACACCTCTCAATGACACACAGGGCATCACAGCGGGTCTAAAGGCCTCTGAAATCGAAGGGTTAGGGTTTGCATCAAAAGGCTACCGACGGAACGATGAAAAAGGAACCGGATCAGGTAACAACAAAACTTACCTCAAATGTGATCATTGCGGCATGACAAACCATACCCAGGAACAATGCTTCAAACTCGTCGGGTATCCCGAATGGTGGTCTGACGGCCATAAGAAGAACACAAAGGCTACCGTCAAAGAAAAAGGGAAATCATCCAGTACCGGCAACCAAGACGTCACCAGAGATGGAAGTCGGAGCAGAACTGGTTTCGGCGGAATGACTGACGCAACAGGTGAAGGAGATGAATGCTTAGGCAAAGGCGGAGAAGAAGAAGAAAAAGGGAACGGGTATGGGGCGGATAGGTTTGGGGCAGATAAACCGAGCATATATAATAAGAATGTGAATATGTCACATTTGGTCCCTGAAAGTAATGGGAATGCTAATATGGCCCAAAAACATCATGGTAAACAAAAACGATGGATATTCGATTGCGGTGCAACCGACACAATGACTTATGAGTCATCGGATATTATTTCAACAACTAAACCAGAAAAAACACATATTCAAACGGCGAATGGCGGGATAATGGATGTAAAATCGGGAGGGACTATTGAGATTTCGCCCACGATAAAAATCTCTAATTGTCTTTATGTTCCCTCGTTATCACATAAGCTGCTTTCCATCAGCCATGTCACAAAGGAACTTAACTGTATTGTCCTAATGTACCCTACGTTTTGTATTTTACAGGATATCAGGACGGGAGTGATCATTGGGCGTGGCACTGAAAATCAAGGGTTGTATTATGTGGATGAGGTGACTCAAAGTGGTGCTGTGATGTTGACTCATGGGACATCAGAACGAGAAGCTTGGCTATGGCACCGAAGATTAGGTCATCCCTCTACAAGTTATTTGCATATCTTATTTCCCAAACTATTTCCAGTTAATTCTATGTCACATTGTGAAACATGCGTTTTGGCAAAGAGCCACAGAAAAACTATTAAACCCAATAATACTAAGGCTGCTTTGCCATTTTCATTAATCCATTATGACGTATGGGGTCCTGCCCCAGTTCTTGGGGGGCAGAACCTTCGTTACTTTGTGATGTTCGTTGATGATTGTACCCGAATGACCTGGGTTTACTTTTTGAAAAACAAATCCGAAGTCTTTGAAAAATTCACTATGTTTTACGCCATGATTCAAACCCAATTTCAAACAAACATCCAAATATTCCGATCTGATAATGGCGGTGAGTTTGTTAATACCTCGTTTAAATCCTTTTTCCAAGACAAGGGAATAATCCACCAAACTACATGCCCACACACCCCAGAACAAAATGGTGTCGCCGAAAGGAAAAACCGCATTTTGCTAGAAATGACACGAGCCCTCCTAATTGAGTCCCAGGTCCCGAAATATTTTTGGCCTGAAGCCCTTGCTACTGCTACCTATCTTCTCAACCGACTCCCAACAAAAATCCTAAAGCTTAACACTCCGTTACACACTCTTTCAAAATTCTTCAAACTACCCTCAGTTCTTACTCTTCAACCACGAATCTTTGGATGTACTGCCTTTGTTCACATACCTAAATCAGATCGAACCAAGCTTGACCCTTGTGCTGAAAAATGTGTCTTTGTTGGGTATGGAATGAATCAAAAGGGATACAGGTGTTATAATCCAAAAACACGTCATATGTTCACCACAATAAACTGTGACTTTCTTGAAACCGAGTATTACTACAATTCCCAACTCAGTGGTCAGGGGGAGAAGGAATGTTTAGACACACTAAGCTGGTTAGAATATGTTCCCTATGTACCAACTAAAGAGTCACCTACTACAGAGTCACCAGACTTCAATTTCAGTGCCACTGACGGTCCTAATGTTCCTCCTAACCTGGTGTCCGAGGTAAGTAATACTCACCCTATTCAGTCTGGTGGTATTTTTGAAGTTTCTAATGACTCCGAGGATACCAATACTTCTAACCAAGAACAATACATGGGAAAAGTGTACTCTTCCTTTGGGAAAGAAATCTGTGGGGTGTCGTTGGGTCTATACGATTAAGTATAAATCAGATGGTACAATTGAAAGATATAAAGCCCGACTGGTGGCAAAGGGGTATACTCAGACACATGGGATTGACTATGCTGAAACATTCTCCCCGGTTGCAAAAATGAACACAATCAGGGTTCTTTTTTCGATAGCTGCAAATGAAGGGTGGCCACTTCAACAGTTTGATGTAGAAAATGCCTTTTTACACGGGGACCTAGACGAAGAGGTATTTATGGATGCTCCTCCAGGATTCACAAAAGATTTCAAAACTGGAGAAGTTTGCCGTCTGAAGAAGTCCCTTTATGGTTTGAAGCAGTCTCCCCGGGCCTGGTTTGGCAGATTTACGGTAGCTATGAAAAAGTTTGGATATAAACAAAGTAATGCCGATCATACTTTGTTTCTCAAAAAAAGAGGAAAATTCGTAACCTGTCTAATTATCTATGTAGATGATATGATCATTACAGGGAATGATAAAGAAGAAATGGGAAAACTAAAAGAAAACTTGTTTGCCGAATTTGAAATGAAAGACTTGGGCAGGTTGAAGTATTTCCTCGGAATTGAAGTACTAAGGTCAAAACAAGGAATTTTCATTAATCAAAAGAAGTATGTCTTAGACTTGTTGGCAGAGATTGGAATGATAGATTGCAAACCAGCAGACACTCCTATGAGTGTAAACAAAAAATTCTATATGGAGGAAGGAGCAAAGTTAGCAAACAAAGAAAGATATCAACGGCTGGTGGGAAAACTAATATATCTCTCACATACTCGCCCAGACATTGCATATGCTGTAGGGGTGGTAAGTCAGTTCATGCACCAACCTCAAGAGACACATATGGAAGCAGTTTGGAGAATTATTAGATACCTCAAAGGAACGGTGGGTCATGGAGTCCTGTTTCAATCACATGGACACCTAAATGTTCAAATCTATACTGATGCAGACTGGGCAGGAGATAAGGGAAGTCGGAGGTCAACAGCAGGCTACTTCGCTCTAGTTGGTGGGAATCTTGTCACTTGGAGGAGTAAAAAACAAAAAGTGGTTGCTCTTTCAAGTGCAGAAGCTGAATTTAGAGGCATAACTCGAGGTTTAACAGAAGCCATGTGGATACGAAGACTCTTAGCTGAGATTGGTTTTCCGTCAAAAGAAACAAGTAAGATTATGTGTGATAATAAAGCTGCAATTCAGATTTCAGAAAACCCAGTACAACATGATCGAACAAAACACGTGGAAGTTGATAGGAACTTCATCAAAGAAAAATTGGAAGATGGTACGATTGAACTACCATTCGTTCGATCAAAGGATCAGCTGGCTGACATTCTAACAAAAGCAGTTAACGAAAAAATTTTCAACGATTGTTTGGGCAAGTTGAATTTTGGAAATCCAACTATTCAACTTGAGGGGGAGTGTTAGAAAGGAAAGTCTGACCTTGGAGGTAATCGCAGCAAATCAACAGCAGGATATCACGCAGCAGCTAATCAACAGCCGGACATCCAGCTATTCAACAGCAAATCAATGACAGCTAGTAGTCAGCTGCTATCATCCATATTTAGATTACGGTTTTGTGTATAAATTCAATATTTTTCATTGTAATGAAGCAGACAGAAATACATACCTCAATTCATAGTTCTGTGAATCAACCTCTATCATCTTTTAACATACCAGACCAGAGGCACGTTATCACCGAGCCGGAAGTCTGACCAAATAAAGTACAAAGACTTGACAACTTGGCACAAGTACGAGGTTGTTATGCATTTAATACTACAAGGCCTGTAACCTGACACATGGAATAATAGATATTGTCGGCAAGATACCCTACATATCTGAAGAACATTAGACGACCCTCCACTTACAAAGAAGTCACATGCCTTTGATAAAAGAGACAATGAAGGAAACAACATACCTTCAACCCATAAGGGGGTCCAGTCATACCGGAGGACGAAGGAGAAGTCTCGGTTTGATAAGACCACTTGCTTAGAAAGTACACAGACATCAATCATCAGAGACGCCTTTCTCTGATGATATTTCCAGCCTTGCAAAGGTAAGTAAGGAAATACTTACACCCGTAGACCCGAAAATCTGAATAAATAGGCAACTGTTGAAATAAAAGTTGAAAAGGAGACTTGTTCTTGAGAAGAGGAGATGGGACACGATTAATAATATAAGTAGCCGAAGCAAAAGCATCAACCCAAAAGTGAGCGGGAGCATAAGCATAGAACAACATGGCAAGACCCGTTTTCAACAATATGGCGGTGTTTCCTTTCAGCATGGCCATTTTGTTGAGGCGTGTATGGGCATGAATATCTATGAAAAATCCCATTGTCTCCAAGGATTTTATGAACTGTGTAGCTCAAAAACTCGGTTCCACCGTCACTATGAAAGATCTTGTTTTTTTTTAGTGGATAAAACCACGTAAACCTGTAGTAGTCATCGATAAAAAATAACATGGTAACGATAACCATCTGTAGAAGTAATGCGAGCAGGACCCCACAAATCACAATGAACCAAATCTAATGGAAAAGAAGTATGTTTTTCAGTAGAAATGAGAGGTAAACGTTGTCCTTTTGCAAGTTGGCACGAAGTGCAAATATCGAAACTAGGTAATAAAGAGTAATAGACAAAACACACGACACTTGTACAAAACAGAAACAAAAGCAAAAGAAATGTGGCCTAAACCAGCATGCCATAATTCATAAGAGGCCTTATTTGAAACATCATCAATAAAAGCTTGTGGTCCATCTTTGAGCACATAAAGTGCATCAATGCATGTCACTCGAGCAAGTATGTGCTTTGTTTTCCGATCCTTAATATGAAAATAATGTTGAGAAAATAATACACCGACCGGATGATCGGCAGTTAACTTACTTATGGATAGTAACTTTTTGATGAGGTTTGGGACAACAAGTACATTACGGAGGTTAATATTATTGCAAAGTTTATATAGCCCCATGTGAGTAATTGGAAGATGCTTAACATTTCCAAAAGTTACCTTATGATTACCTTTGTATGGAGTAGAATGATGAGTAGAATGATGAAGACATTCTTGGTTTGGAGCCATGTTGTCAATAGCTCCAAAATCACCTGTCGAATCTGGGGCATCATTTGTAACATGGCACTGGGCGTGGAACACCTTGGCTAACGAATCATCCAAGGCAGGAGCCTGGGGTGCAAAGGTATGCAAATTCGGACAAACGGATGCATAGTGACCGTTTGTACGACATAGCTGACAATGAGGAGGGCGGCGGTTGTTACCACGACCCCTAGCATATGAACCTCTAGAATAATTGCCACGAGAAGAAGAGCCACGACCCCGCCAGTCGTTGAAGATTCATGTTGGTTTTGAGCGTGAAACACGGCTGTAGGTGTGACAATGCCATGAAGAGATTGAAGAAACAAATCATGACTCTAGGCCGGAGCAACAAGATTACGAAACAATGGTGTCGATTTGGTAGCACATAAGGAAGTGGAAAAAACCTCATATGAGGGACCAAGTCTGCAAAGGAACTAGTGCAGTTTATCAATCTCAGCCACCGGATGCCCAATGGCAACAAGCTGCTCATACAGAATTTTAACCCGACGAGAAAAATCCGTAACTAGTGCAGTTCAAATTTAGTGTCTTCTCTCGGTGATTTCTTGAAGTATATTAACTTTGAAGACACTGTTTATATCAATAAGAATATTTTTTCTAGACCTATATGTGCATTTTAAGACTTATGATCGATCCGAAAGGTTTTATTACAACAATGGTTCCCTTCATATCATCATGTTTAGTCTTGTCACTTTAGAACCATGTGCACCCACACCATCATTGAGGCCTCAGTTCACTTGGTGTTTCTCTAGTTCTCGTCTCGTTCGAGGGGAACAAAAAAAGCCTATTAACTGAAATAACCAAAACCGTAGGATAACCATAAAACCAAAACCGAACTGAAATAACCAGAGAAAATGAATAACTGATTGTTTGGCCGGTTTTGAAATTATTGATGACCGACTACATAAATTCAGTCTTGATTATATACATTTTCGAAAATGAGTCGAATAGATTGATAGCCGAACTGAACCTCCCTTGGTAAATTCTTTCTCAAAGTATATTAATTGGTCAAATTTTGTGTCTTTGATTGATGTTTAAAATTCTTGTAAGTAATGTTAAGTACAAAATTGAGGTCTAAATATAATGTAAATGTGTTAACCTTTTATCAAATCACATAACTTTAGTAAACTTCTACAATTAACCCGATAACCTAAACTTAACCGAATCGAAACGATTTGCATCTCAATTTACCAAAACAATCAGTTATGGGTTAATACCAAAGTGCATATTTCCTTACAAGAAACAAAATTTATTCATCTTTGAATTGCAAAATAACACAACACACCATGTCAACAAACTAACCCACTTATTACTAGGGGCCTGAGGTATTGTTGCTTGGTGAGGCCACATGTTCTTGCATGAGGAACGCATCGGCTAACATCTGACCAAGACGCACCTGAGCAGGGGTGCTAAGGTGCAGCTTATCTTGTAGCAACGGCAAGCCCTTGGCGTCCACACACCTAACTTTCGGAAGCTTGATACCCAGTTGTGCTTTTCTCACAGTTTCCACATAGGGTCCTTGTCCTGAAGTTATAGCCACCTGATCCATCAACAACCCATGTCTCATGTTTGAGATTACTTTATAAAAACAGTTTATTAGAAGAAATCATAAGAATATAAAAGTGTCAAATTCAAATCGTTTATAAAAACAATTTACAAGAAGTGAGAATCATAAAAATAACATTCAAGTAAATAGTCATCCAGAGAAACTTCTTTAAAAACATTACTCTCTTGACTTGATACATACATAATCCAAAATTAATAAACACATCCAATCGTGAAGTGATACGTGGCAACACCAAATAAGGTGTTACCATGTGACGTGCAAGACTTGAAACACCACTCTGAGGGGGCGTGATGGGCCTGGGTGTGAAGGTGGAGTATGTGGGGCCCATATTTGGACCTAGGATGGTTCGTCATTTCTTTTTTATTTTTTATTTGTGTTCTTAATTAATTTTTCATCAGAAACCATTACGTACACAAGTGAAAATAAATGAGTCGTGTCTATGTGGCAGTGACCGTGAAAATCACCTTCGTCACAGTTCTTGCAGTGTGGGCCTCTAGTGGAACGAAACAATCATGGCAAAGTTAAACCACACCAATTGCAGTTTATGAACTCTAAACAAAACTCATTTGCGATTTAAGTACACAAAATGATTACGTATTTTTAAATTTTGACCAAATGACTATCTTACTTGTTTCTTTTTCATTTAATTATAAAACTTCAAAATTTTTAGGATATTATATTTGTGGAGAGTTAAATTTGTCACATCTACGATAACTAGGGGTGTAAACGCACCGAGCTAACAAGTTGAGCTTCAACAAACCCGATCCTTGGCCTAAAACTAAACTTGTTTAGTAAACGATGCTAAGCCCAAGCCGGCTCGCTAGCCTAAACCAACTCGTTATTTATATTTTTTTTATTTAATATATTAAAATATATATATTCAAATAATAACAATGACTATTTATAAAATTATGAAAAGACAACTAATTTATATATAGATTTATATAAATAATAATTATAATTAATATAAACTAATTAGTAAATAATAAACGAGTCGAGTCCGGGCTTGAAAAACTACCTAGGAGCCAAACTCAAGCTTTAGCAACAAAACTCAACCCAAGCCGAGCTCGGCCTTTCAAAAGTTAAACGAGCTTGTGATCGAGCTAGTCGAGCTTGGACTCGGACTCATTTGAACCCCTAACTTAAGCATGGGGATACTACATTATCAATGAATAAGAATTAAAAAGTCTTACATGAACAATTGGGAGCAAAGGATCTCCAAGATCAGCCCGCAAATTACCAAACAAATTCACCAACCGTCTCTTATACTTCCTCGCATCCACTTCACTAACCGTGTCACTCTCCCCTTGAAACCACAACAACCCTCGAACCGAACCACCCGCTCTCCGAGCCGCCTTAGCCCTCATCAAAACCCGCTTATACAACCACCTCTTTCTTCCCCACTCACTAATCTTAGTCCCCATCAAACCACCAACCGCACATGGAACCAAGCCCAATGGGCCCAAGCTGGGGTTCCTTTGCAACAACGTGTTAGCAAAGGGCATAACCGGACCCACTCCACATGTTGCTAGGACATCAATGTCTTTGTGGAGTGGGTCATGGGCATGGACCCATGTGAGGTTGGAGGTTAGACGGAGGATTGAGGGGTTGGGTTGGGCTTGGAGTGGAACGACGCCGTCCCATGTGTTGTTTTTGTACGCGGCCTCGACCGGACATGTTGCTTTGTCCGGCTAGGATGATTATGGTTTTGGCATTGGATATGGAAGCATTGGTGAAGGTTTGGTGGAATACGAGGCACAGGCACAGGATAGCTAGCATTATTGTTGTGAAAAACTGAAAATGGTTAGTTTGGGGCTATCGTTGTCGGTGCTTTGTAGGGTAGTTTCATTTCACAAATCCCGAAATGTTCCGAGTATTGAAAATAATATAAAGAAATATTGGTTTTCTCTGCAAGGGTATTTGAAAATATTAAAAAGAAATATTGGTTTTCTTTGCAAACGTTATGAATTGTCTATATATATAGTATATAATAAAATAAATTATTTAATTGATACAATCGTATTAATTCATATTTTATAAGTAAATATTATTTTAATTTATATTTATTTTTATTAATTATATATAACTCTTTTATTAAAAGTTATTTAGTTTTATATTTTATAGGTAATTATTATTTAGTTTAATCTTTTCTAATTAATTATAGATAACTCTCCTACTAAATATTATTTTTTTAATCTTGTCTACTTAACTACAGATAATTATTATTTAGTTTAAATTTAATGTATACTTCTCATTTATTATATTATTTATTTAATTTTCTAAAGGTACTTCTATTTTTCTGATAAAATATTATCCTTAAATTTAAATTGTTAATTTAAAATATTTTTAAATAACCAAAGTATTTATCACCAAAACCAAACTTTGTATTAATATATTATTTATTTTTATTTTCACTATTATATCGATTTATTATATAATTTTTAAACAAAATATTGTATATAACTTTCAATATTACTTTATACATAAAATTAGATTTATTACGGGTTTTTCTAAATATAATTTATATTTTATCACTCAAATGGTTGTTTATTTGCTTGTTGAAATAACATGTTTGACCACTGTATCTTCTTTTCAATAATCATCTCCGCAATCACCATATTTATCGCTTATCGAGTATATCCATTAATTTTTTTAAATATAATTTTCTTATTATTTGGTATATAAAATCATATTTATTCAAGCCGTGTAATACACGAGGGTTTTTAAAAATATAACTTTTTTATTATTTGGTAAATAATATTACATTATTAACGCACGTGTAATACACGTGGTTTTAAAGATATAACTTTTTTTTATTAATTAGTATATAAAATTACATTTATTCAACCCGTACAATATGGTTCTTATATACATAACTTTTTATTAATTAATATATAAAATTACATTTATTAAACCCGGGCAATACATGAGGTTTTTAAAGATATATTGTTTTATTATTTAGTATATAGAATTCATTTATTCGACCCGTGTAGTACAAGGGTTATAACCTAGTATTATATTATAGAGTTAAATGCCGTTTTAGTTTCTGTGGTTTGGATCATTTTGCCAATTTAGTCCAAAGGTTTCATTTTTCCTCTGTGGGTCCATAAAGGTTTAACGTTGCCATTTTAGTCTGTTGGGTTAACTTTATCCATTTTTTCGGTTAACGAGAAGGGCAATTCAGTCATTTTATATGTAGTTCTGTGAACTAGAAGGGCAATTAAGCCATATAAAATAACCAAATTGCCCTTCTCGTTAACAGGAAAAATGAATAAAGTTAACCCAGTAGACTAAAATGACAACGATGAAACTTTTTATACCCACAAGTAAAAAATAAAATCTTTTGACTAAATTGATAAAATAACCCAAACTATATGAACTAAAATGGCATTTAACTCTATTTAATATATATATTATATCCTTGAAGAGATCTACTTAGATTTTTTCCTTTTTAATTATTTAATTTTATCTCACCGTCAAATTCAATCATTCTTTTGCTTTTCATGCTTTGCTTTTATTTTTATTTAATTTCTTAAGGTAGTTATTTCAATAATATAATATTAGTATTTGGATCTTGTACAAGAGACTTCTGTTACCAATGGTACGTGAAAAGCCCATGGTTCAAAATTAATCCATAAATTTTTATAACTATAAGATTTAAACAATTTAAGAAACAAATAGATAAAGAGCATTTTGTAATATTTTATTTGAACGCTTTATCCTAAAGGCTATAACTTTTTCATTATATATTGTATATACGTTTAAAATGTTTTGTTTGCATAGTGTTACTAACGTGGTTTCCTATATAACTTAACCACATTTATTGTTACATTGTTATCATATTAAAACTTAAATGCTATTACACCATGTCGTCAAAGTAATGCATTTAGATATATCTTCACTATATTACTAGGGGCTTGAGGTATTCTCGCTTGGTGAGACCGAATGTTCTTACACAAGGAAGGCATCGGCTTACATCCGACCGAGACGCACCTGAGCCGGGGTGCTAAGGTGCCGTTTGTCTTTTAGCAACGGCAAGCCCTTGGCATCTACACACTTAACTTTCTGTAGCTTAAGTCCCAGTTGTGCTTTTCTAACGGTTTCCACGTAATGTCCATTTCCGGAAGCTATAGCCACCTACACCAACAATAACAACCCATTTCTATACAACCAATGCCTTATGAAAAGACTATAGGTTTGTTTGAAATAACAAGAATAGAAAAACTGTCATATTCCAATAATAACTTATTTTTCTAATTAAAACCATTTGTAATTTATAAAAAAAAATGTGGTTTTAACTAAATATTTTATCAAAATAGCCGGCCATCTTTTAAAAAAAATCACTCTCTTGACCCGATATATGTAAAAAAATTAGTAACAATATGCAGGGCCGGCTCGGAAGAGGGTCAGGGTGTGCGACCTCTCTCCACAGGCTAATTTAATTTAAATTTATATATATTTTAAGTTATATATATATTTCAATTACAAAAAGGGACTCGTTTTTACTAACCTAGTTCATCCGAATTTTTATGGATTCATAGGGACGGCGCTACATATATGTCGCTTTGTTGAATTAAAAAGCCGTACCAGAACAATTGGGAGTGATGGAGATCCAAGATCGGCACGAAGATTGTTTAATAAATTCAACAACCTTCTCTTGTACATTTTTGCATCCACTTCACTAACCGTGTCACTTTCCCCTTGATACCACAATAAACCTCGAATCGAACCACCCCCTACCCGAGACGCCTTAGCCCTCCTCACAAGCTGCTTGTACAGGAACGTCCCTTGTCCCCACTCGCTAATCTTGGTCCCGATTGGACCTCCAACCGCGCATGGAACCAAACCCAATTGACCCAAGCTAGGATCTCTTTGCAACACCCTATTAGCAAACACCATCCCAGGACCTACCCCACATGTTACCTGGAAATCAATGTCCTTGTGTAGAGGCTCACGAGCCTCGACCCAAGTGAGATTGGCGGTTAGACGAAGGATTGACCGATTGGGTTGGGATTGACGAGGAACAACGCCGTCCCATGTTTTGTTTTGGACGCCACCTCGCCCCGACATGTTGCTTTGTCCGGCTAATATGATTATGTTTTTCCCTTTGGGTGCGGAACCATAGGCACTGACTAGATGCAACACTAGGCACAAGAAGGCAAGCATTGTTTTTTATTGTTGGGTGTTTGGAGAGTTTGAGACCATTTTGTAGGGTATTACAATCTCATATATTCCAAAATGTTGGAACACTCAATAAAACAATCATAGAAAAAATGGAAAGTTGGTAATCAACTTTTTAAACAACTAGAATCAGACAAGGGTTTATCTGTAGTAAAATGTATTTGAGAGACCACTTTGTCATTATATGTGACGATTTAAATATATTTTTGAGTTAATTAATCCGATAAAACTTATTGGCCAGTTCAGTTACAAAATTTATGCCAAATCATTATATATATATATATATCTATATATATATTGGACAGCAAACTTCAGTTCATTATCACCAAATAATACTTACAGTTACCAGCAAGTTGCTGGAACTATATTCCATGGCCTAATCAAAGATTTGTTGCTAATTAATGCCAATTTTTTCCATTCATATTTTATTTTAGAAGCATGGAAATCGAACTCTAATCGGAACTATAAACAAGCACATAGTAAACATCGATTCCTTAAACACACAACAAATTGTTGGAACATACATAATTGTGTACACAGGCACTTAGTAAACATAAAAAATACACAGTTAAGCATCAAAATCGGACCTAAAATGAATTTAAAAACCCAAATGTGATTCCAAAATGGAAAAAAAGGGAAAACATGAAAAAGAGTTTATAAATATGAACTTGATTTTTATTAATATTAATATTAATATTATAAACTTTGGCTATGGATGTGAGGGCATGGGTTGGGACATTCTTTCTACATAAGACCATTAATTAAATAGTACACACACTCCCTTCTTCTTCTTGATTGATGGTGGTTCATATGGATTGAACCATGTTTACTACGGTCCTCCAATTTGATAATTTTGAGACAAAAATAAAGGGAATAGTGGTTTAAGTCATGACCACATCCTTAGGGTAGTGGTTTTGAATAGTGGATTAGAGATGGGTGACATGGCACCTATGTGGAGGGTCATGGTTGTTATAAGGGTTATGACCACACCCTATAGCGAATGATTGAAAACAGAATTTGAGTGATGATAATATGTTTGGGAGAGAAAAAATGGGATTTGGTGAGGACATTCACGATGACCCCAGTAATATGTGGGTGGGTTTAATTATATATAAAGAATGGTTGTGACTATTTTTGGGTGAGTAGGGAGAAAATATATGGGAATATCACTATTGACTAAATATATGAAGAAAAAAATATTTGTAGAGAAAAAACCTTATAAATTTATTAATATTTTAGAAATGGTTGTGATTGGAGAAAAGAGAAAAGATAATGATAAAGGTATAAAAATACTATTTAATTAAAAATAAGAAAGAAAAAGTTGTTGTTTTTAGTGTAAACATATGGATACGGATAAAGAATTCATTGTGAATGCTTTGAGAGAAACAGAAAGAAAAATTAATAAAGTAACGAACATGAGCATGCGCCTTTCAGGTTCGTTCGTTAGAATAGTAATACTAATATATTAATATAAACAAATACCAAATGTTTATATTCTTAGTGAATTAACACAACCAAGAAATCAATTTGTTTAATTGTTCGATTAAAGTTAAATGAACAAACATTAACATGTGCTCTTTAGGTTCGTTCATTCTGTTTATGTGCTTAAATGTGTTAGTTTTAGATTATGTATATTATATAACGTTTCAAATACCAAAATTATTTTATATTTATTCATACAATAATAAAATCAAAATTAGATTAAAAAATAATTGAAATTGTTATAAATTATGAGAACTTGAGAAGTATATGTGAAAGTAAATAATAGTGTGGAAATGTAAGAAGGTTTGTGAGATAGAGAAGAGTTTTCGGTGAAAGTCTATGTTAATGTTTTTGAGTGTCGATTATGTGTTAGCTAACGTCGCAATTGCAAATGTAAGTCATAAATCTTAACCAAATCAATAGCTTGTGTGGATGAGGTGGGTCCGTTTTGTATCTCTTTATTTAGATCATCGATTTAATTAGTGGGGCACCCACTTTTGAGTTCGAAGTGAAACATAGGGTGAGGTAAGGAGAGCCGTCGTCCACATTCTCGTTCATTATTCTCATGGAGGTACTACATGCGTGATGAAATAAATTCACATTATTCTACGCGCACAATGCCAATTTAATAGGAGATTGGTGGATGACATATGCTACTAATTTGTCCTCTATACCAAGTGTGGTAGGGGGTGTAAGCGGGGGAGTGGGGTGATTGAGTGGGTTCTTCATGCGGGTACGCTAGTGTCACCTCTTGTTTAAATGGGATGATTGAGTGGGTTGCAGGGAGTAGCCGTCGTGGAAGGGAAGAGGAGGGGGGTTAATGGTGAATCCTAGTGGTAGAGTGGTAAGGTAGAAACTTGATGTTCTAAGATACCCAGGTTTGATTCCTGCCCTTCCTATCATTTTCTACGGCACCTGGTGATAATAGGAGACTAGGCGAATAGTTGGAGATCGCTACTTTGATCCTTGAACTAAGTGGGTTTTACCTCACCACACTGTCGTGCCTTCGGGCGAGTGTTCACGGGATTCGGCCCTAGGTGAGGGTTTTCCCTGGTTCGGAGGCGAGTGTATCCCGATGTAGTGAATTTCGCCAGTAATTTGGAGGATTCGTTGGCCGTTCAAAAAAAATCACACATTTTATCAATTTTTAAGGAAAAAATGTTTGGGTGGAACACCTCTTGTGTTTGAATGCAAAATAAGAAGTGAAGAAGGAAGTTGACATGGCATGAGATAATTCGCTAGGTGGAAAGTTTATAACTCCCCGTACGGAGAGCATCCCTACCACCCTAAGGTGTTTCAGTTTAGCATCTCGTCTCAAAAGAGTTGATTACACGTTAGATTGGTTTATGTACTCTTAATTGTATGTTAATTATTCAATAAATACACCAATATACGTATAACTATTATCATTTTTAATCGTTCTTATATTTTGTAAGATCGAAAACCAAAAGACGGAAAAGTCAATAATATTAAGCAAAAACATATATTAAAATGATTGATTATTGTATATCAAATATCTTAACATAAATCATTTTTATTCTAATCTATACACATTTCACTTTTGATGGTGGATGCCAATGGTAATCAACGCAATTTATTTATGGGATTAGTGGAATTAAAAGCTAAAACACATATTAAAATGATTGATTTGTATATCAAATATCTTAACATAAATCATTTTTGTTCTAATCTATACACATTTCACTTTTGATGGTGGATGCCAACGGTAATCATGGCAATTTATGGGGTTAGTGGAATTAAAAGAAAGACAATCGTTTTTTTTAAAGGTGTGAATTATTCGCGAATGTCGGGAGGTCTAGCATACGTTGTTTTAACCGAGTCGTGCTAGAGAGCCCACTCGCACAATAGATCCTCAATTTAAACCCCTCAATAAGAAACTCTTATCACTCAGACTCGAACTTTAGACTTTGAGGGAAAAACTCACACGGACCCACCATAGATGAAACTTAAATATCCGTGACCACCATAGAGCACTAGTTAGTGATGGTTGAAAGACAATAGTTGGAACTAGGAACTCAACTGAATTTAGCTTGTGTAGAAATTAGCTTTGCTAATTTGATGGGCTAAATGGAAGTCATTGGGCTGTGCATGCACCAAACGAGAGGGAAAAAAGAAAGAATACTTTGGTTTGGGCTTTGGACCACAACAACAAAAGAAAATTAGTTAAGCCCTATAATTAATTATTCAGGAATGGGTCTTGGGCCTTGATCTAGATGTTTGGGCTGCCCATAAATTAACCGGATCACATAACTAAAAAGGGATATGCACAACATCAGGGGGCTTTGACGGCAGTTGGGACAGCTATTTCATGGCAGCCCTCGGCTACTAGGTTGCATGGAGACTGGAGAGATGCTATTTTAGGGCTGTGATCGAAGAACGAAGAGTAGAGTTTTTAGTTAAGGTTTAAAGCATTCACATTAGAGCCTTTATATTTATACATTTTATATAGTATGGAGTACAAAATAAAGGGAAAAAAGCGCCACCACATTGGAACTTCTTTAGTAGATAAAACTTTATAGAAAACAAAGTACAACCTTTATATTTATAGGCTCATATCAACCCTCTATATGTTTATTATGAGTGTGTGTGAAAAAGAAAAATAATAAAATAAGTGTTTTAGAGTATGATAAAGATAGAGACAAAGAGTTAGATATTGGAGGTTTTAAAAAAATACAGAGGAAAACATGTTTTCTAGTTGAATAATATAGATGTAAATGAAGGCTCGAATGTGAATGCTCTTAGTTAACTAATTTTAGAGTAATTTGCAATTTGCGTACTTGTGGTATGTTTTCAGAATCAACCTAAGTTCTTGTTTTTCAAAAAATGGACATTTGAGTCCATGTGGTTACCAATTGCTTCACTTTGTAGCATTATGTCAGTTTCGATGTTAAAAAAATAAGTGAAAAGTCTATTGTACCCCTTGTCCTTATTGTGAAAAGTCTATTTTACCAATGTAAATATTATTTAGTTCATTCACTCACATTCTAAACCCTAACATCAAGAGCTTTATCTTCAACCTTAGATTCAACTTCATCCTCAACCTTCATCTTCATCGCCAACATCAACAGCAAATGAACCCTTTTGCAAGGTCCATCACAATCTCTCGCCACCCCATCTGGTATCCCAAAAGTCATAATCTTCCTCTACATTGAGGATCTCCCCCACCGGCGACCACACCCCTTCCACGCCTTTTTCAGGAACCTGTCTTTACCTCCACAACCATAATCACCACAGCCCCATCCTTCGGCAACCCTACACAACCTTTTCCCACCACCTTTTCGTCCTGCCCCTTTCTCTACAACTACCACTGCCAACTCAGACCACCCAACACCACCATACACCATTGTCTGCTACTCTCTTAGACCCTATCTTAATCCACATCTTCATTTAACTCATTTAACTCTACCCCCGTCTGAACCCACAATACCTATTGTGGGTTTCAAAACCAAATCGGCACTCCATGGAGTTATGCTTTTTACGCATTGTTGAAATCTCATAGATAACACTGTTAGAAGGAAATACAAGGTCGATGATGAACAATATAACGTAAAAACTAATTGAGAATCATCGGACGACCTAGGAAGAAGATGATTATGTGGATGGAATAGTTCCATTGTGCATAGATAATTTAGATTGAAATTATTAATCGAACTATTGTTGGGGGTTGTTTGTGACCTAAAGTGGATTGTCTTTTATACTTTGGTGGTGGTTTTTTGGGGTTGTATAGGTGAAGTAGATGGTGTTGGTGCAGCGACGATGGCTATGGCGGTAGTGGCGAGGGGAAAGGGGACTCGCAGTGTAGTAAAAACCAAACCCAGTGACATCCGTTTTTTATTGGTGAAAATACGGTTTTGCCCCTAGTACAGTATATTTTGTTAGGCACATAACGAAATATACTGACGGTAGTTGACCTTAGGGACTCTGATCGTAGCGAAAACCAAATCCCAGGGACTCAAGTATCCGTTTATTTTAAATAGGGACTAAGCTTGATTCTGACAACATACCACAGGGACGCAAATTAGAGTTCGCTCTTAGTTTTAAATGAAACTGATAGTGACAACATTTGATTTCTTTATGATTGTGATTGGCTAGTTTTTTCTTTTATCAATCGAAGTTGTAGGTCTTAGTTATTGAGTGTTCAAACAGGTTTTACCGTTACCTGGACATAACTTGTTTGTCATGTCTGCAGTCTTTCAGATTGCTATAACCATGGTTGTTTTATGTATTCGTTTGGAGTTTTCAAAAGCGTCAAACTTGTGGAGTTTGATTAAGAGGCAATTAGTTTTACATGTTGCTTTCATGTATTTCTATTTGGTTAAACCATTAGGTCAATGTGGGTAGATTTCATATCATGCAGTTATCCTTAGAAAAACTTCAAAACCTTTAGATGAATATGATTATGTGTATGTAATTTTCTAACTTGATAATTAACCAAGGTTGTACTTCTGGCTTCTGAAGTTGAACCTTAGGGGTGATTGTATTTCGATTATTTCTTACAAGTAAATCAATTTGAGTTTTCATTATTATTTAATTTATAAAAATCTATCGAATAAAAGATTAGTTTTAATTGAATTAACATTCGTTGTAAATAATCAAATGAAATGTGTAGTATTGACCAAATGCTTCTCATGGATATGATACCCTACTTAGCATATCTGGGTTAATTAGGTTTTTGCAGTACTTGAACCACAATGGTCATAATAGCGTCGTTGTAGGAGAGTGAGTGCGCTTAGTCTTATATTGTCTTGTTTGATTTTGCTTTTACCATCGGTATTCTAGTTTGTTTATTATTTCATTTGTTTGTTTTACCATTGTTATTCTAGTTTGTTTGTGAGGGCTCTTTCTTTGTAGACATAGTAAATTAGTACTTTGATCTTACATTGAATAGAGTTGCCTATTCATGTATCTTATGCACGAGCCACTTTCACTTGGATGACAATCGTCCACAGTTCTTGCAAACATGGGAATAGTATACAAGGAATGAGAATGGTAGGGAGGCTACATGGGATGAATCATGTTCATGGTGCGGGAGCTTAATACATTATGGGAAACACGAAGTTGTACCAATGGAAGGCAAAATATATGATGGTGAATCAAGAAGACTCGTACAGATCATTTTCATATCGTCAACCACCTTCATCGTATTTTCAAAAATATTACGAATCAGTATCATATTATTATAGAAACTACTATCAACGGTCATAGCGTTCAGACACACACACACACATTTTAAAAGTTATCGTTTTTTAAACATGGTGTATTGAGATTTTACACAGTATTTTACACCTCGGTGCCAATTTACACATAACATTTTACACATATGTGTCAGATACCACGCACCAACTCCGAAACCCACCGATGAAAATGTAACTACATGTCATCTATTTATGTCATCTATGTAGACAGGGCCAGCCCATGAACCATTCAAATGAAGTACTGGCTCTTTGGTTATCCAAAACTTTAGGGCCTCCTTTTAATGTAGTGGTAAGGAAACTCAACGGTACGTCTCCTTAGGCCACTTAGTGTGGGGGTCGTCCAGGCCCGGCCTGGCCGGCGACGACCCCTAACACCGCCCCGGGTGGTCCGGCGTCGTCACAGGAGTCTTCACCGAGACGTTGGAGACAGGGCACAAGGGACAAAAATCAAACGCATCCGCTTATCAACTGGATTGGCCGAAAGACAGGATCTTGATTCAAGTATTGGATGATTCAAGCGATGAGCTTTTACAGATGTTGATCAGAAATGAAGTGAATTCTTGGAGGGAAAAAGGGGTTAATAGGTGGCGGTGGTGGTGGTGGTGGTGGTGGTGGTGGTGTGGTGGCGGTGGTGTTTGGGTAGGTGGAGAGAGAAGTGTGGCAGTTTTTGTAGGGGAGAAGAGGTGGTGACGGTGGTGTGATGAACTTGACAGAAAAAGGTGGTGGTGGCGGTGGTGTGATGAACTTAACAGAAGAGGTGGTGGTGGTGGTGGTGGCGGTGGTGAGGTGAATTAAAAAAAAAAGAAAATTAAATTAACTAGGTGGGGTCAGGTCGTCACCCATTTCCTTGGTTCCATACTTGGAAGGGTGTCCTCCAAAAACTCTAGCGTGACGCTGGCGTGACAAATCATCCTCCAAAGAGGCTCGTCACCTATACTGAATAACCTTAATTGCTCATCGTTCAAACACATGGAGCTTTGTTTTTAGTTTTTTTTATTTTTTATGTTCTTTAAGTGGGCTAACCCCTCTAGGCCTAAATAAGTTTTATAATGTTTGTTCGTAGAAGGCTATTGGCTTCTGCATCAACTGTTCGCATTTACTCATGTCTATGTCAAATCAATTATCCTTTAAAGTTAATTTCTTGTTTTATTTTCTCATATATCTATGACAAATCAAAAGGATGAATATGAACATTTATAAATATTAATTAATTATTATTTTTTTCTCATAGTCCCCAATTGCTTTTTTTTTTTTTTTTATGTTTTGAGTCTTCAAATAGGTTAAACCAATCCTGTATGTAAAATGTTATTTTATCAATTTTTAGTTTTATTAATATAATATAATATAATATAATATAATATAATATAATATAATATAATATAATATAATATAATATAAATATAATATAATATAATCAACAATGACATGTTATTTTTTCTTAATTGTAAATTATTTCAAGTTTTTCAAAGTAACCTTTCCCCTTGTTAAAAAAAAACTGTTTTTAAAACGAAGTTATTTAGATTGTCTTTTTATTTTTTAATTATTTTATATTACTTTAATTCTTTTTTATATTTTTAAAATATCTTCTTACTTTTAAAGGATTAAACTCAAAACTGAATATAAATGCAAAATGTTATATAATAGGATAAAAAAAATTTCTAAAAAAGATTATAAAAATATTGTTTTCCAAAGGGATATAAGTGAATGAAAAAGAGAGAAGAGATTTGGCTAATAAGAGTTAAACACGCTTTGTGTGTCTATATGGTGTTGGGTGATGAATCAATCAATCACATGAAAGCAGTTGCATAAGGGCCCTTATACTCCAATGTGCGTATTGATTCAAGACATGACATATAACAATAATTTCCTTGAAAAGATTATGGTCATATTTTTCCTTATTTTTTTAGTAAATATTAACAAAGACTATTGAGATTAACATAAAAGAAAGAAAGAAAGAAAACAGCATAAGCCACTTTTGTAATAACAAATGGTCCAACATAGATTGGCTGCATTAAAAGAAAAATAAAATAAACACAAAACAAGATTAAACTAAAGCTAGAGACCCTGCAACTTATTGAGACCAACACATACTATGTTGAGTGGGTGTGCTTGACGATCATTCCCATATACCAACCTCCATGAACCCATCTTCAGTAGCACACCCTCTAAACATACCTACACAATTGAATCCATAAGCCACTTCACCCGTTTTCGACACCGCTATAAGCCCTGCTTGCCCTTCATCCAGTCTCTCTTTTATCACAAAATCCACAGCCTCTTGTAAACCCAACCCTTTGTATTCCATCACTGCAGCCACTTCTCGTGCAAGGGTTCCACGGATTATTGCCTCGCCTTCACCTGTGCATGACACGCCACACGCGTCACACGCGTATGTCCCTGCTCCGATTAGTGGGGAGTCTCCAATCCTGCCTGTCCTTTTGTTCATTAGCCCTCCTGTAGATGTTGCGGCTGCACAACGCCCTTGGCTATCGACTACTACACATCCCACTGTCTCGGGTGCGTAGACACTGATTGGAAGGCCATTCATGCGTATTGGGCTCTCTATGCCGACTCCACATGACTCGTATCCGGTGGTTGGGATTCTATAATCAAACTGTTGTTGCAAACCAAGAAAATATTGTTTTATTTACAAGATGCAACTTTTAAATACACATTTTTTGGTCGTTAAGGTTTTGAAGGGTTTTGTAGGTGATTTATTTTTGGGAGGGGGGAGTAAACCTGATTAACTTTAAAATTTCCAAAAAGACAAAAGCGCTTAGCCGACAATTTCACCAAAAGGGGGGCTAAGCGGGTTATCTTTTTTTTTTTCCTAAAAGTTCCAAAAGGCGGTCGTTGAGTCGGCGAATTTGCCAAAACTGAGGGCTTGACCAATGCTTTAGCCCAAAAACAAAGACTGAGGGCTAGCCGATGGAGCTTACTTGGTGCAATCTAATTGCTCTAAATAGTTAGAAATGTTTATTTTGAAAAACAAGTGTTTCTAGGCAATGTGTACCACCAAACTACCTAGGACCACCTTATATTCTCAAACCCCCTACAAACACTCCTCAAAATCCTAAAGCACGTATCGAAAGGACCAAAAAAAAATCATTAAACATAACATATTTGCTAAAAATAATTATTCTTGATTGTAGTTACCACAATGGAGTTGGCTTCCTTTGCTACTTTAAGCATCCCCACGTTGTCTTCAGTGATAAAGTAGTCACTTTCTTCTCTTTCCACACCCTACCATAGCACAAATTATAGCATGCTTAATTAGTCAAACGTAAACAGTATCAAACAACTAAGTTGCTGGCACAACTTATGGTGACAAATACAAGTGTACAACAAAAATAAAGTGGTTACCATTTGTTTGGCGAAATCTTCGGCGCCCGAAAAGGCCAGATACGAGTGTGGTGATTTGTCCATAACAAGACGAGCGAGCGAAACAGGGTTTTTCACGGTGGCGAGACCGGACACCGCCCCACATCGCCTGCCATGCCCATCCATGATGCTCGCTTCCATCTCCACCGTTCCCTTTTCTGTCAGCGCAGATCCACGCCCCGAGTTGAATATCGGGTCCGTTTCAAGTTCCCGAACCTACACCATTGTCCATAATAATCACTAATATTAACTTTCATGAAAACCCTAACTAGCATCTCCAGAAAAGAAACGCAAAACAAGTATACACACACAATAGAGCAGAGTTCATTACAAACCGTATAATACACTTGTACATTTTACTTTAGAGAGCAGGGTTCATTACAAACCCTATAATACTATTTGTACATTTTACTTTAATATATTTTACTTTACATATGATACATAATTCTATCACACAACCTCACAACCCCCCCCCCCCCCCCCCCCCCCCCCTTTTTTTAATTATTAATGTATGACGTGTATAAATGCTTTATTCAGTTTTTTTAATGGCCCAAATATTATAAAACTAGCAAAATACGCTAGGCAAACATATTCAGTTCGTTGGTTCTAAAAAAAATGTGTCCCTGTATACAACACAAAAGACAAGCGATACATAATATCATACCACGAGTTCAACGACATCTATGGCGGCAGTGGAGGATCGAAGAGCCGATACACCGAGATTGAGGCAACGAGTGAGTAGTTGTTTGGCCTGTTCTTGCCGTTCGGTTGGGAGGTTAGGGTCGACACCGGCACCACCATGCACAGCTATAGCCCACCCAACCATTTTTGCGGCTCTAGAACACACAAACACTGGCTAGGTTTTAGGTTTGTGTGTGTTTTTAAGGAATGAGGTGAGTGGGCGCTGATTAAGGTAGCTGAAGGGTCTTATTTATAGGGCGGATACGGATTCCAAAAGTTAGATTCAATTGAAAAAAAAAATTTCAAAAATTCAAAAAGTATAGTATTTAGTCAAAGTTGGTCTTGGCTGCTAAAAAAGAAAAAAAGTAAAAAATATAAAATAAAAATTTTAGTCAGTGGGTAGTTCCGGACACGTGGGAAGAGTCACGTGTCTGTTTGATAGAGGAGGGCTTGGTTTTCATTTTGAAGTTGTGTTCCGATTCTCTGAACTGTGGGCCCGACACGAGAATCTTTCATAAGATCCATTGATTCTTCAAGTTGAATTATTATATATTTATGCCTTCTAAAGAAGTTACAAATTGTTTTTTTCCTACACCTACCGCATTGGCTGCTATTCATTAAAAATGCATGCCATGTATTATGATACATGTTACATGTTTTAGTGTAATTGGAATTAAGTTGGTGATTAAAAGAAAATCATGATATGTATTGAATAAGTTAGAAGGTGTGGGAGTGTACATTTGTTCGAGTTGTTATAATTGTAAGTGTTCGGACAGAGCCCTGAACGGGTGTTCTAAGGGCCCCTTATCGGGCGTCTGAGAGCAGGGTCCAAGGGGCAGAGCCCCTGGCCGAGGTTGGTTTGGTTCATTCACATTTACTGGTTCCAGCCTTTGATCCCCAAATCCGAAATTAGGGTTCTTGATCACATTTACTGGTTCATTCATGAATTTGCAATACACACGTACTAAGTTCTGTTCATGAATTCAGAGTTGTAAAGATTAAATTATTCGGGAGAACAACCGAAATAATTTGATCTAAGAGTGATTACACGTCTCTCTGATTAGATATGTTTACAAAATTCCCAACATAGTATACTATATTACACATGTAACTAGTGGAATTTCTTACTCTAGCAAGAATTCATTCAATATTAGTTTGGTTTGTTAGGATGGATATATTGTCAAGCCATACAGTATAGCGATTAAAAGAAAAAAAATTCAAGAAATAAAGCCCTAATATGCCTTGATATCGACACGTGTTTTATATCGATCGAAAATCATCAAAATGAATAAGATTACCTATACTGATTATATCAATACTAGTTCTGATAATTCTGATACTTGTAGCAATGTTGTTCGGTTGGAATTGATTTGTTCGTCACACCATCGGTATCGAAACACCCTATAGATTACTGTACCAAAAAACAATATATATTGAATACAGCTCCGGTTTTAGAAAAATTTATGCCGGAATGATGACGATTTTTTTTAAACACAGTAACACATTTAATGGGTTAAAGACATATATCGCTTATACTATATTACAGTAACAACATATTTAGCATAATATTCGACAATAACTTCCAATGGGGAATCTTTTAGTGCATTTAAGTTTGTCTATTGTTGGACGAATATGCTTAGTGTATTGTGTGTGTTGAATAAGTTATTGTAAGCAATGATCAGGCTGATTGTTTACATTTGTTTAGAGTGTGCGTTTGATCATTAAAAGCCACACTATAAATAGTCAGATCATTTGCATTGCTTCATAACCATAAGTTCATAACCTTTGATTGTTAAACCTTTCTAGCGAGAGAGTCTGTGTAGATGTGAGGGGAGATCACAAGAGATGATATCTCGGTGTGTGTGTGTGTGTGTGTGATGTAAACTCTTTCAGTATAATCAATCTATGTCGGTTCATTCTTTTTACATTTTTACTAAATTTGGTCATTTATCTACCTAGTTCAATCCAAAAAGTGCACTTTCAATTGGTATCAGAGTGGGTTCTAGATCTAATCGATCTAACAGTCGATTAGATCACCGTGC
Organism: Scalesia atractyloides; assembly: GCA_947069175.1. Classification (NCBI taxonomy): domain Eukaryota; kingdom Viridiplantae; phylum Streptophyta; class Magnoliopsida; order Asterales; family Asteraceae; genus Scalesia; species Scalesia atractyloides. The sequence goes on from CAMTDV010000022.1 coordinate 5,372,478, forward strand.
TCTTGATTTTGTGTATATTTTGGATCCAAAACGTATTTAATTGCTAACATCTGAACGACTAGGGTTTGTATTCATTAAAATCTGAGTCGTTTGATCCATTTTGGTGTTGAACTTGATAAGTTTTTTAAGAAACTATGGTTTTGTTGTGTCGCAACTGATTTTGGTTTTAAATTGATCCAAAACATGTTTATTTGTCAAAATTGACCGGTTAGGGTTATTGTGTTTCCGTTTTTGAGTATATTGATCCATCCATCGTCAAATTTCATTGAGATTTGATAGTTTTAGCCATTTTTCGGCAAAGATCTTGCCGGAAAAGATGATTGGAGATCGGGTAACCATCACTGGAATGTTAATAGATCCATATCGTTTACCATCTTGTTAGCGATCATGTCTTCATGTTTATGTTTCTCTTAGGGAGTTTCCAAATCGTTTCGTATTTTAGCTAGTTCATTTGAATTCTAGGTGGCGGTCTAGGTAGATCATTTGAATTTAGGTGTAGCGATCAAGGAATATCATTTGTATGTGGTTTAGCGATCTACACTGATCATTTACTGAACTGTCATGTTCGTTTAGAATTCTCTTTTAGCAAGTTGCAAATGATATTGTGATATCATTTAAGAATATCTTATGCGATTTGTGATCATGTAGTAAAAAAGACTTATTCGTTTAAGGTATCTTAGTGATCAAGGTCCTTTCCAAACGATCTTGTAGAATGTTTTAAGGTTTTTCAAATGATCAAGGACATTTCAAACAATCTAGGGCAATTTCAAACGATCAAGAGTATTTTTAAACGATCAAGCTGATTGTTTGTACAGTTTCTAATCACTTGAGCAGGTTGTGATGGTTTTAAAGATGACCCGTTTCCAGATGTTTACTCGTGCTATTCCGGAGACGCGATCATCATCCAAAAAACAGAGTATTTTTTTAAAAGAATTCTTAAATAAAAACTTTCTTGAAAATACTAACCAATGGGAGCATAATTGTGGAAATTTTGGGAAATTTTTGGGAGCAATACCAGCCCAACACGTGCTATGGCGAACAACTTCCCATTAGGGTTTTTCAAATTGCTCGGTGCTCGGCGCTCGTTCAAAAATTGCTCGGAATTTGCACGTTTGATTCAGCTCGAATGAAAAATGCTTGGTTCAGATCGGTTTGGTTTATAAACGAACCGAGCACGAGCAAAGGTTCGCTCAGTTCGGTTCGGCTGGCTCAATTTATTTTCTAATATATATATATATATATATATATATATATATATATATATATATATATATATATATATAGGTGAAAGATAAAACGAAAACCCACTTGAGTTGGGAAAACTCTAGAAAACCCTATGTAACATTTTTATTTTTTTCTAAAAAAATAGGGGAATGTAACATTAATACACTTGAACATTTTTATAAAAAAATGTAAAAAGCGCCTACTTGTTTTTTTTAATGTTCAAAATTTGTATGTTACATTTTTTTGGACATATATATATATATATATATATATATATTATGTAACATGAAATTTTTGAACATTTAAAAAAAATAAACTACTCGGTGTTTTTTTGTGTTTCTTTTATAAAAATGTTCAAATATATGTATGTGACATTTCCTATTCCTTTTAGAAAAAATAAAAATATTACATGGGTCTTTTTACAAAGGTATTTTGAGTTTTCTCAACTCAAATGGATTTTCGTTTTATCCTTCCCCTATATATATATATATGTATGTATGTATATATATATGTATGTATGTATGTTTGTTAACGTACAATTTACAAACATGCGGATTTGTTTTTTAACATCATGTGGATCCTTTTTTTACAACATGCGGGCTTTTTTTCAACGTGTGGGTTTTGTGTTTTTTACAACATGCGAGGTTTCGTTATGAGATGTTATAACGTGCGGAACTCAAATATCATATGCTCGTACATTAAGAAAAATTATACAATACACTTTCTCTCTATCTATATCTCTCTCTATATAGAAAGAGAAAGAGAGTTGGATTTTTTACGGTACCTATATTTTAAGCAGAACTATTAAACATCATTTAAAGCATAAGATCTTTTAATCAATGGATGGAAATAGATTAGGGTATAACAGTAATTAGAAGGTTAATTGAAGTCAATTTTAAATGATATGAGGGCATTATCGTAACAAACAATTTTTGAAAAAAAATATCTCCTATATTATTGATTTATTTTTGTGTCAATTAATTATTTTTAAGCTTATTTTATTTTTCTTTGGAAGAAGAAAACTATTATAAAAAGCAAAAGATACATAACTTCTTACATTTACGTATATGCAAATATATGTATATAGTAGTTTAATTTACGTAACGTGTAACTTGTGAAAGAAAAACATATTACTTGTTAAAAAAACGTAAAATTTGTCAACAAATAGAATATAACCTCTTTTAAGTAATGTATTACATATATGAATATCATATGTTAAACAAAAAGCAAATTTACATATATGTAAATATGTGGAATACACATATGTAACATAAAAAAAACAAATTGTTTAAAGCACCAACAAACAACGAAAAGTTAGTGTAAAAATCTGAACTACAAACAAAATTTTGAATTTATATTCATGATATCTTACGAGATTTGTAATGCACTAGTTTCGTCCGCGTTGTGGGCCAGTAGGCCGAATATTTCTCAACTAGTTAAAACAAAAACTATCATAGTTTTACTAAAAAAAACTAAAACGATTGAAAGACTGTAATATTAAGCTCAGGGAAAACTGTAATTTGTCAGGACTAATGAGTGAGTATTAGGCAGCTGCTTGACACAAAAAAAATTAAATCGAGTCAACAGATTAAAACAAAACACATTTATAATTTTGTTAAAAAAACTAAAACGTTGGCAATACTGTAATTGTGGACTGGGAGCAAAATTGTAATTTTTGGCTAGGGTTAAAATCATGATTTGTCAAAAGCTAAAGTGGTGGCAATACTATAATTTTTAATCAGGACCAAATTCGTAACTTTGAACAGGGCCAAATTCGTATTTTTAACTGAGGGTTAAATTGTACGACTGGAGCCAATGGGGGAGTGTCGGTTGCCTGACATTATTCCCCGACACACCTTTTAAAAAAATACTAAAACGATCGCAATACTGTAATTCTTAATTGGGGGTAAAATTGTAATTTTAGGCTAGGGTACATCGTAATTTGCCAAAATCTAAAGTGATGACAATACTGTAATTTTTAACCATGAGCAAAATCATAACTTTAAACAGGGAACATATTCGTAATTTTGAACAGTGAGGTAAAATCGTAATCTACACGTATCAATAGATGTAAGACCCTATCTTTTATCATTTAAATTTCTATAAAAATTTCACATTTAAACGAGTAAATGCGAATATACATCACTATAATTTTTGTTAAAAAAACATTATCCACATTAACATTTTGACATATCGTCATTTGGTTGCGTAACAACAAAACCAAGTGCGGAAGCTTGAGCTTTGATCGTGTTCGGTTCTTCATTAAGCTTGATCGTCATCCAAAAGCGTTTGTGGTAATCCTAATATGGAAATTTGCAAATTATCAGTTTTATAGCGAATTTCCGAAAGCATAACATAATCGACTTGAATAAAAAATCAAATCAAAATAATTGATTTCTAAGGTGGTGTCAGCGACGGCCTATAGCCGCGTCAGCGACGCCATACAGATAGTTGCGTCGGGTCAAGACTGCCGTAGGCAGTAGGTTACCGCACGTCGGAACAAGGGTGTTGCGTCAGCGACGGTCAGGAGTGTCGTCGACGACGGTGCCTTCTACAGCAGTTTTGCTGCAGATTTGTTAAATGGTCCGTTCGATCTGTTTCAAGTTCTGCACAATTAAAACATGACTCGGGACTTATGGTAACATGTCCGTAAAACATTATTTCCTGTTTTATTCAACGGTTGCTAACCGTAGGCTACGGGTAACCACTGTAGCTTAAAATGGCCGTCGATTTAAAATGATACATAATTAATAAATAAACTAAACTATAAAAATTATATTTGATAAAAAGTTAAAACAAAATAAATAAAAAAAATATGTTGCTGCCGGGACTCGAACCCGGGTCAGCCAGAACAACCCCAACGACTTAACAAATACTCACATCACCACTCCGCCACTTTGTGTTTTCTGTTATCTCTAGGAAACAAATAAGATTTATACACAAACTCGGTTAAACCGGTTGCGCCAACTGAGAAACTGAAATCGGCAATTCAATCGTCTAATCGTTTGATTAATCGCTCATTCACATTTTATAACCGATGAACCGATGATTTTAATCAATTCAGAAGTGATTGAACATCAATTTTCTTTATTATCGGTTTTTATAACCGAAATAATCAAGTCCAGATTACTTCAACTCCAGACCCTCTCGCGACTCAGAAACATCATACCAACATTCCATTCACTTTCATCACATTTTCAGACCATCAGAACGCTTAAATCAGCTCGCTGGAATTTTCTGCAAATTTCGCCGGAAAACCGTATTCATCCTCAAACGGTAAATCTTTCAATATCATTGTAGTTCAACAACTGTTAGGCTATTTCTAACTTAAACCTCTCAATTGAAATTGAATTCAGGCGTTGTATTCAGCTAATTCCAGTTCGCCGGAAATTTCCTGAAAGTCTTTATTCCCGTCTGTGAAACGGTAAGGACCTTCAATCCCGCTGTTAACGTTTGTTTATCACTTCAATTCCACGAGTGACTAATCAAAATGGTTAATTGTTTTGGTTCAGTTGAGGTGCACAAAAACAGAGCCGACGCAATTGCCGGAAATTCTGTGATATATCATTCCTACGGTATGTTACTTCCAACACCGTTTCTGTCATTTCATTTTAACCTTAAGAATGTTTGATAATCGTAAAAACAAGAAACGGATCAGTGATTCAGTCGACGGAAATTTGAATGAAGAAGACGAAGTTAATTAAGTTATAAGTTTATTTAAAACCAGTAAAATGAACGGGTTAGACACACAGTCCAGCGGTGGACTGTGTGCAAAACATATACGCATGTCCCGAGTTCGATCCCTGATACACGCACTCCTTATGTAATAAAATGCCTTTTTGTCTAAAAACTAAACCGGGTTAACTCAGTTAGTTATTAAGTATAATAAAAACCGAGATAATAACCAGGTTAGACACACAGTCCAGCGGTGGACTGTGTGCAACACTAAGTCACACGTCGCGAGTTCGAAACCCGTCACTTGCACCGGTTCGTTGAATTAAAATGTTTTTGAAATTAAAAGAATTTTAGTTAAACTGAATAAGTATATAAATATAATTAAAAACAAGATTATTTCGGGTTAGACACGTAGCTCAGTTGGTAGAGCTGCGTGCACGCGTACGGGAGGTCTCGGGTTCGAGCCTCACCCGGCACAAACAATTTCACATACGAACCGGTCAACAGGTCAACGGTCAACGGTCAATGGTCAACGGTCAATGCAAAATAAACAATTTTTTTATATTTTTATTTATTAATTTAATTTAAAAATCAATTAAAAATACTTATATATAACATTTTTAAAGATAGAAAATAGCCTTGAACTCACAAAAAGATATCTAAGAATTCTATTAACATCCTTAATAAAATCCACTCATTTGCTATATTTTTCCGTTATGATTTAGGTTAGAAATTCTCGTTGTTCAATTCTCCCGATTCGTGCGCATCTCGTCACCTCCATTCAAACGCACCCAATGTGAGTGAATCTTTACAAATTCCCCGTTTTAATCACGTTTTGGGGTGTATCATGTGTCTTGTTACATATATTATAATTAAACCATTGTGCATACATCATATCATGAACTTGTGTATTCAGTTTGTTCAATTGCTGTGTAGTTATTGTTGGATGCAATTTATTATTTTCAGTACATGCAATTTCATAGGCCGCCGCTCCCCATTACATTATGAGCGTTGAGCATGTTCTCCATTTCATTATGAGGTTGAACCTGGCGTGCCCACATACGATCGGCTCCGTTTGATTGGGCCTTGATCGCACAGACATTTTCATTTTCAGTACATGCAATACGATCGGCTCCGGTTGATTGAGCCTTGATCGCACAGTTTCATTTATGTTATTTATCGTATGATGTTGGTATGTTCATGTATGCTGTCATATGTTATTGTATGTTATAGTTGTGACTGCTATTTGCCACTGCTTGATTATTTACATTTGATCATTTATGATTATGCACAATTTTTCATTGATAAACTAACAAGTAATTCATTAATAAATGTTTATCTAAGAAGATTCACTCGCCAACTTATGTTGACCCAAAAACCCCCATTTTTACACATGATACAGGTGAACCAGCAGCAGCTAGGAACACATAGGATTGGACTAGAAGAATAAAATGATTTAGAGTTGGGATTGTTATGTTTGGTTTATTTTCTTTGTATTGTATGAACATGTTTGGATGTTTGGAAATGTAACTTTGACTTTATTAAATATGAAACATATTAGTAAATGTCATGAGCTTTGGTGATAACCCAATTATGCCCTGACTCTTATTCCGCTGCGGGTCGGGGTGTGACAGATTGGTATCGGAGCCATGACTATAGGGATATAGGATAGGTTATTAGACCCTTAGAGCCTATACTATAGTTGATTAGAAATTATAAGATTTTTGTGTGTTACATGCCAAATTTCATGATGTTTATATGTTTTATGTTAAATGTTACATTCAATATTATGCAAGCATGTTCATAAGTATGTATTATCATATAATGCCTATCATGAATCATATACTCATAACATATCACATCCATGAAAGCACACACCACATCATGATTGCTTTTACAATGGTTTTTGTGTTTTCAAATCTCATCAAAGTGAGTTCTCATGACGGGCATGTAGTAACTGGAAGGGTACCAGTACCGGTAGTCGAAACGTCCTGTCTAGGCTGGCATTCGTATAAATCCAAAATAAAGGACCAGTTTGCCTACCTGGGGACTAACGATGAGAGTACGAAGTACCTATTAGGCCAAAGCATGCTATACCAAACGTCGTGTGAGCTAACCCCACTTTGAGTTGTCATTGTGTCTACACCTGGACACGTTCCGACAAAACATCTCATGAACATATTTTGTGGTTTGCATTCGGGTGATGCGAGTGTTAAATTGCCAATACTAATGTGAATCCTACCAAGCCAATAGCCATGGGGGCCCACATGACTATGTAGGTGAAGGTATGGGGGACATTTGAGGCCCAACATGAGCGAACCCAAGACATCCTATGGATGTAGTTGCATTATTGATATTTATGTTATTTTCATTTTCTTAAAGACACATGACACCTAAAAAGACACCATAAACTCACAATCTTCTCATTGTATGATCCTGTAGATGTCGTCTAGACAGCAACGAAAGGGTAAAAGATCAGGAAGGTCTCAGGAACGTTTGGCCACTCAGATCGCGAAACAAATGGCCACGATACTGCCTGACATTGTGGTCCAAGTACAACAAGCCCTCGCTACAAATCCTACTAACCCTCCCCAACAACATGACCAGAACATCGACAACCCTCCTACCAGCAAGTGTTCATACAAACATTTCAAGTCTTGTGATCCTCCTAAATTTGAAGGGACCGAGGGTATCACTGCTCTCCTACATTGGTTCGAGGAGATGGAAAACACCTTTCTAAACTGCGATTATCCTGAGTGTAACATCCGTCAAAAAACGATTTTACCAAACCCACTCCGTTTATAACCGAACAATCAGTTAAAAATTTCGTTGCTTATTTAATGCCCAAAATAATTTTAAACGATACATAATTAATAAGTATATTGGAATATATAATTTGTTTTTGAAAAACTATTAAAAATAATGAAATAAAAATAAAATGGCACTGCCGGGTTTCGAACCCGGGTCAGTCAGCCGGGTCAACAACAAACTAACACTCAACTCTCCAACCACTGCGCCGCTTAGGTTTCTTGTTCACTATTGAAGACAATTAAATCATAACATGTTTATCAAATTCAAAATCGGCGCCCAAATTTCAGTCGTCGGAAATCCCGACTAACTCGCCAAGAATTTACGATTTCTTCAGTTATAACGTAAACCTTAATCACTACATCGGTTATAACCGACGCCTGAGTCCGCGACACAAGTTATAACCGCCGGAGAGTTTCTAACCGACGAATCAAGTCGGAAATCGGACCAAATTCATCGATGACCTACCCTATAAATACCTCCTCGAACCTCTGCAAGCTTTTTCGCTCAAAACCGCACCCTTTCTCGGCGAAAATTTACTCGCCGGAAAATACCTGCAAATCGCCGGAAAACCGGGTTTTTCACTTCTGTGCCTTACTCTAAACACTGAACACTCAGAACTCATACCGAAGTCACCCACATCCATTTCAAGCTTGCTGAAGACTCTCTGCCGCAGGACACACGTCGCCGGAAGTTTCTGCTGTCACCGGAGTTTCGCCGGAGAAACAGAGGAGTTCAGTCGGTATACCTTACGCTTAAATCTTTCATTCTTTTTATATATCCCACCTGTAATTAACCTCAAAACACTAAAGAACCTGATTAAAACATCGAACCAGTCGGACTTCCGATTCTGGTTAAATTCAACGAAGAAGACGAAGTTCCAGTTGTGTATATGTATAATTAAAATCAAGTTATAACTCGGGTTAGACACACAGTTCAGCGGTGGACTGTGTGCACATTAAACACGTAAATGTCTCGAGTTCGAATCTTGTCCCACACATGCTTGCCTTAATAAAAATGTCTTTTTTTTGTTAACCGAACCGGAGTCACTGCTGTTACATGTTAAGTTTAATAATAACCGGAATAATAACCAAGTTAGACACACAGTCCAGTGGTGGACTGTGTGAATGTTTAATCACACGTCACGAGTTCGAATCCGGACTACCGCACCGGTCCGGACAATTATCCAACCTTTTTAAATAAGGCGGAACTGAAATTATTTAATTGTATATAAGTATAATAAAAATCAGGTTATATAACAAGTTAAACACACAGTCCAGCGGTGGACTGTGTGTTAACCTAAACCACAGGTCCCGGGTTCGAGACCTGTGGAGCGCACCGAGTCACTGATTAAAATCTTTTTAGAAATAAGTTGATTTTCGGATTAATCTAATTAATATATAAATATAATTAAAAACAGAAATATTTCGGGTTAGACACGTAGCTCAGTTGGTAGAGCTGCGTGCACGCGAACGGGAGGTCTCGGGTTCGAGCCTCACCCAGCGCACACATATACGCATACGAACCGGTCAACAGTCAAAGTCAACGGTCAACGGTCAACGGTCAAAAAAAGTCAACATTTTTTATTATTTTTATTTGTTTATTTTATTTAAAACTCAATTAAAAATACTTAAAAATAACATTTTTAAGGTTAGAAAATAGCCTTAAACTCACAAAAATACACCCAACAATCCTACTAAAATGGATTAATAAAATCCGTTTACTTACCGAACCATAATGCTATTTATCTAGGTTAGTTTCACTCGTGGTTAAAACCAACTTCGCGTGCATTCAACATTATCAACCGAACGCACCCAAGGTGAGTGAATCTTACAACTTCCCCTTTTTAATTAAACGTTTTGGGGTGTGTCATGTGTCACAAAATAATTAACTCGTTTATTTAAACTTGTGCCATACCATATTGTGATCTAATTTAGATTGTTTATATTGTTGTGGTTATGTATTTCATTTTGTTAACTTATATGAAAGTCATTCATTAAGCCCATCGGTTCCTCGTGTGAGACGAGTTGAGCAACGCATGCCTCAAAACAAATCCATTATTGTTCATGTGTGTATTATTGAGTTTATATTGTTTGTAGTTAAGTATTTCATATTGTCAAGTTTATGAAATTCATTCATTAGGCCCATCAGTTCCTCGTGAGAGACGAGTTGAGCAACGCGGGCCTCTAAACGATCCATTATTGTTCATGTGTGTATTGTTTAATATTAAATTGATTGGTGAATAAGTTTACATCTATTTTTACTCATGTGTGGTTGTGCACTCTATTTTATAATCAATTAAATAAACTAAATGTTTTCCATAGGATTCACTCGCCAACTTTTTGTTGATCCAAAAACCCTTTTTACACATGATACAGGTGAACAGGATGAAGCAAGGAAAACATAGGAAATGCCTTAGAAGAAAACAATGAAGCCTAGATTGATATTTAGGACATGATGTAATATTGATTGTAATTTTCCATTAAGGTGTATTAATGAATATGAAACGTTAAAATAAATGTCATGAGCTTTGATGATAACCCAATCATGCCCCGATCACCTTTTCCGCTGCGGGTCGGGGTGTGACAGATTGGTATCAGAGCCATGACTATAGGGATATAGGATAGGTTATTAGACCCTTAGAGCCTATACTATAGTTTGCCTAAAATTTCAATTGATTAGGTGGTTACATACAAACTTATGATATTTATTTGTTTCATATTTGTTTATACTACAGTCAAACATACATACTTATATACATATTCATCATACATATTTCAATGTTCATATATTCAATTCATCTTCATACATTTGTTATTCAAAGATTTTGTTGCAATTTTCAAATCTCATCAAAGTAAGTTCTGCGACGGGCATGTAGTAACTGGAATGGTACAAGTACCGGTAGTCGGAACGTCCTGTCTAGGTTGACATTCGTATAAATCCAATATAACGGACCGGTTTGCCTACCTGGGGACTAACGATGAGAGTACGAAGGACCTATTAGGCCAAAGCATGTCACACCAAACGTCGTTCGAACTAACCCCACTTTGAGGTGTCACCGTGTCTACACCTGGACACATTCCGAATATCACACGTTGTATACATATTTCTCGATTTTCTCCGGGTTTTAGTGTACATAACCAGGCTAACACATGCGAACCATATGAAAAACCCGGTATTCATGGGGGCCCACATGATTACGAAGGTGAAGTATGGCGGCATGTAGGGCTGATGACGAGCAAAGCCCAAGACATCCTATGGATGTAGTAGATTTATTTTTCTATATTTATTTTATGAATGTTCATTCATAGTGCGACCCATGATCCCAAAAACATCCAACTCATACTCATGATGCGTATTCCTTGTAGATGTCTTCTAACCTCGCCCGTAGGAAGATGAGAGCAGGAAAAGCTCGCGAGCGCATGGCTGCCCTAATCGCTCAACAAATGGCTGCCGTAATACCCAACACTATAATCCAAGTCCAACAAGCACTTACCGCTAATCCTGTCAACCAAGAAGATCAAAACGTTATCAACTCTTCCCCAAATACCACTAAATGCACCTAAAAGCATTTCAAATCATGCGATCCTCCAAAATACAAAGGGACTGAAGGTGTCACTGCTCTCCTCCATTGGTTTGAAGAGATGGAGAACACTTTTCTAAATTGCGATTGCCCCGATGATCGCAAAGTGCGATATGCTACCGGTCGATTATATGGAATAGCACTTACTTGGTGGAATATAGAGAAGGCCAAACGAGGTGTGGAAGATGCTATGACTCTAACTTGGAATGAATTGAAGGAGATTATGACCAGACGATTTTGCCCAAGGAGCGAAATCAAGAAATTAGAAGATGAGTTTTATTCGTTGAAGCAAAAGGAAGGAGACCACACCACATACAACAAAAGATTTCTCGAGTTACATCAAATGGTTCCCAACTTGTTCACTCCCCTCTACCGTTTGATCGAGCACTACATTCGAGGTCTTCCATCAAAGATTCAAGACTCTGTAATAAGTACCACGCCTGCAACTTTGGAAGCAGCAATGGAGCTAGCAACAGAGCTCACCGAGAACCGAATCCGGAACAAAGACTTCAAGGAGGAGAAGAAGAAGGATAAAGCATCGACTGAAACCTCCGACTCCACCCAAACCGAATCCCCTTCTCAATCCACTTTTAAGAGAAAAAGAGACGGGCAACTTTTCGCTACTACCCAACGTAATCAACCAATTTCACACGCCATACCCATCCAAGCTATCCCAATCACTCAAGTGGCACCCAACTCAACTTACCCAAATAAGAAACCATATCTTGGACCTCACCCTCGATGCAACAACTGTTTTTATCACCATGCCCTTACCTTACCTTGTCGACTATGTGCAACTTGTGGACGCTATGGTCATTTGAGCAAGGTTTGCCGCACCTTTCAAAACCAAATCTCTCCCCCTACTCAACACATGATCCAAACCTATCAACAACCCCAATACCCCATGTTCCCATATGTTCGAGCTTGTTTCAATTGTGGCGACCCTACCCACTTTAGAAACACGTGCCCTCGATTGGTTAACATCATCAACACTTAAGCTCAGTCAAACCCAGTTAACCAAGTAAATCAAGAAAACCCAATCACTAGGCCACCAGCAAGAGGAAGAGTTTTCAACATCAACGCCAATCCTGTCGAAGATAATGACGGCCCAAACGAAGATACCCAACTAGTCCTCTTCCCCAAAAATCCAGATTCAACTCCAATCGTTTAGTTTTATGTTTTCCTTTATGTTTTAGAATCACATAGAACCAATCATAACTTAAGGATAAAGCCAATGAAACTTTGACAAGAATATGGTGGATACGCCGCTGGTACTTCCTATATATAAGTATTCTTGTCAAAGGATCAGAAGCATTATCTGGCGGTTATGAGAGGTTCCATGTGTAAACTGTTTGAGTAATTATTGTTTATTATTTTCAGTACATGCAATTTCATAGGCCGCCGCTCCCCATTACATTATGAGCGTTGAGCATGTTCCCCATTTCATTATGAGCGTGAACCCGGCGTGCCCACATACGATTGGCTCCGCTTGATTGAGCCTTGATCGCACAGACATTTTTCATTTTCAGTACATGCAATACGATCGGCTCCGTTTGATTGAGCCTTGATCGCACAGACATTTTCATTATCAGTATCTTGTGGTTGTTGTGTTTGTTGTAGAGTCACATAGAACTAATCATAACTTGCGGATAAAGTCAATGAGAATTTGACGAGAATATGGTGGATACGCCGCTGGTACTTCCTATATATAAGTATTCTTGTCAAAGGATCGGAGGCATTATCAGGCGGTTATGAGAGGTTCCATGTATAGGCTGTTTGTGTGATTATTGTTTAGATTATATTTATTATTTTCAGTACATGCAATACGATCGGCTCCGTTTGATTGGGCCTTGATCGCACAGACATTTTCATTTTCAGTACATGCAATACGATCGGCTCCGTTTGATTGAGCCTTGATCGCACAGACATTTTCATTATCAGTATCTTGTGGTTGTTGTGTTTGTTGTAGAGTCACATAGAACTAATCATAACTTGTGGATAAAGCCAATGAAACTTTGACAAGAATATGGTGGATACGCCGCTGGTACTTCCTATATATAAGTATTCTTGTCAAAGGATCGGAGGCATTATCAGGCGGTTATGAGAGGTTCCATGTATAAGCTGTTTGTGTGATTGTTGTTTAGATTAAATTTATTATTTTCAGTACATGCAATACGATCGGCTCCGCTTGATTGAGCCTTGATCGCACAGACATTTCATTTTCAGTACATGCAATACGATCGGCTCCGTTTGATTGAGCCTTGTTCGCACCGACATTTTTTCATTTTCAGTATTTTTGTGTTTGTTGTATTGGTTGTAGAGTCACACAGGACTAATCATAATTCACTGATAAAACCAATGAAAATTTGACGAGAATATGGTGGATACGCCGCTGGTACTTCCTATATATAAGTATTCTTGTCAAAGGATCAGAGGCATTGTCAGACGGTTATGAGAAGTTCTATGTAGGATTTAGTAGTTTCTTGGTAACTAATCATAACTTGCGGATAAAACCAACGAAAATTTGACAAGAATATGGTGGATACGCCGCTGGTAGTTCCTATATATAAGTATTCTTGCCAAAGGATCAGAGGCATTATCAGGCGGTTATGAGAAGTTCCATGTAGGATTTAGTATTGCCTTGGTTGAAATTTGTGTTACATTCATATCATCTCGCCATTTAAAGAAATTGGACTGTGTTCTATTTCTACATAAACTAACCTCAGTTCCTCGTGAGAGACGAGTTGAGCAACGCGGGCCTCTAAACGATCCATTATTGTTCATGTGTGTATTGTTTAATATTAAATTGATTGGTGAATAAGTTTACATCTATTTTTACTCATGTGTGGTTGTGCACTCTATTTTATAATCAATTAAATAAACTTGTTCAAATGTTTTCCATAGGATTCACTCGCCAACTTTTTGTTGATCCAAAAACCCTTTTTACACATGATACAGGTGAACAGGATGAAGCAAGGAAAACATAGGAAATGCCTTAGAAGAAAACAATGAAGCCTAGATTGATATTTAGGACATGATGTAATATTGATTGTAATTTTCCATTAAAGTGTATTAATGAATATGAAACGTTAAAATAAATGTCATGAGCTTTGATGATAACCCAATCATGCCCCGATCACCTTTTCCGCTGCGGGTCAGGGTGTGACACTGAGGATCGCAAGGTTCGATACGCTACCGGGAGACTATTTGGGGTAGCTCTCACTTGGTGGAATACTGAGAAAGGGAAGAGGGGAACTGAAGATGCAATGGCCTTAACTTGGGAGGAGTTAAGGGAAATCATGACTAGGCGTTTCTGTCCTAGGAGTGAAATTAAAAAGCTGGAGGACGAATTTCATTCTCTAAAGCAAAAGGAGGGTGATCACACCACCTATAACAAGAGGTTCTTGGAGTTGAACCAAATGGTTCCAAATTTGTTCACCCCAACCTATCGTCTGATCGAGCATTATATTCGAGGACTTCCCTCGAAAATCCAAGATTCAGTTCTCAGCGTTTCACCAGTAACACTTGAAGCTACTATGGAGTTAGCAACTGAACTGACCGAGAACCGAATTCGCAACGGGAAGTTCAAAGAAGAGAAAATGAAAGCCCCTGTTGAGGGACAAACTTCAAACCACCCCATTCCTTCCTCTAAGTTTGCCAACAAGAGGAAGCGCAACATCAGAAATTTTGCAGTTACTCAAACCAACTCCCCTATTCCTGCTGCACCCATTACTCAAGTCACTCCTTCACCCGCACCATACAGAAGACCTTACACTGGCCCACTACCAAAATGCAACCGTTGCCAATATCACCATTCCCCTGATCATCCCTGCCAATATTGCACCGGCTGCGGTCGCGCAGGTCATACTGTTCAAACCTGCCGCATGCCTCAACGAACGAACCGCCACCAACCTTTAACCCAAACCCACCAACAAATAATGGGCCAAGCCCAACAACCCCTACTATTACCATCCACCCAACATTTAGCCCAAACATATTACCAGCCCAATTATCCTATGGGTCAACCAATGCGGGCTTGCTACAATTGCGCTGACCCGAGCCATTTCAGAAACACTTGTCCAAGGTTGGTAAACATTATTCATGCTCAGGCCCAAGCCAACCCGGTGAATCAAGCAAACCAAGCTCCTCCACCTGCAAGAGGGAGAGCTTTCAATATCAACGCTAACCAGGCCAGAGCTGATGGCAATGTGGTTAACGGTACGTTCCTTATAAATGGTAGATATGCATCTATGTTATTTGATACTGGTGCGGATAGAAGTTTTGTGTCTTTAGAATTTGAACCTATCTTAAGCAAAAATCGGGTTAAGCTCACTGAATCCATAACGGTAGAAGTTGCGGACGGGAAACCAGTTTCATTAAACTCTATTATACGCAACTGTACACTCACCTTAAACGACCACGATTTCTCAGTCGACCTTATTCCTATGAAGCTGGGAAGTTTTGATATTATAATCGGAATGGATTGGCTCAGTCAACATCAGGCAGAAGTTGTATGTCGTGAAAAATTTATTCGTATTCCTCTTTCAAACGGTCAGACTCTTCGAATCATTGGAGAAACCTCGTCGAAAGGGCTCAGCTTAATGTCTTTCTTCAAGCTCAAAAATATCTTCGCAAGAATTATGTCGCGTTTTTAGCTCATATCATCAAAAAGGGAACCATGGAGAGGAAAATTGAAGATATTCCTGTAGTAAAAGACTTCCCGCAAGTTTTTCCTGACGACATTTCAGGACTTCCTCCAGTTAGAGACGTCGAACTCCGTATTGATCTTATACCTGGTGCTACACCAATTGCAAAGTCTCCTTATAGGTTAGCCCCCTCTGAAATGCAAGAGCTAGCCAGTCAATTACAAGAGTTGACTGACAAGGGATTCATACGTCCCAGCTTGTCGCCTTGGGGTGCACCTGTTCTTTTCGTAAAGAAGAAAGATGGATCGTTTCGTATGTGCATCGACTACAGAGAGCTCAACAAATTAACAATCAAGAATCGCTACCCTTTACCTCGCATAGATGATCTTCTTGACCAACTTCAAGGTGCCAATTGCTTTTCAAAAATCGACCTTCGATCTGGCTATCATCAACTTAGAGTGCATGAGGAAGACGTCCCTAAGACTACTTTTCGAACTCGTTATGGCCACTATGAATTCATGGTTATGCCATTTGGTTTAACCAACGCACCAGCTGTCTTCATGGACCTAATGAACAGAGTCTGCAAACCTTATCTTGATCGATTTGTTATAGTCTTCATCGACGATATTCTTATTTATTCAAAATCTAAATCTGATCATGAGCGTCATCTTCGACTCATCCTTGCACTTCTAGAAAAGGAAAAGCTTTATGCCAAATTCTCCAAATGTGAATTCTGGTTAAAAGAGGTGCAATTCCTCGGGCATGTAGTCAATGACAAGGGAATACATGTCGACCCTTCAAAGATCAAAGCGTTACAAGAATGGCAAGCTCCACGTACACCAACTGAAGTAAGATCTTTTCTTGGTCTAGCTGGCTATTATCGTCGGTTCATTTCAAACTTCTCTCGCATTGCTGTACCACTCACGGCTTTAACTCATAAGGGAAAACCTTTCATATGGGGACCCAAGCAGGAAGAAGCCTTCCAAACCCTTAAACAAAAACTTTGTGATGCACCAATCCTCATCTTCCTGAAGGTTGTGATGATTTTGTGGTCTATTGCGACGCGTCAGGGCAAGGATTGGGCTGCGTTCTAATGCAAAGAGGAAAAGTTATAGCTTATGCTTAGAGACAACTCAAGACACATGAAAAGAATTACATCACTCATGACCTAGAACTTGGAGCCGTTGTGTTCGCTCTAAGATATGGAGACATTATCTCTATGGTACTAAGTGTGAAATCTACACTGACCACAAGAGTCTTCAACATATCTTCAATCAAAAGGAGTTAAACATGAGGCAACGAAGATGGGTCGAACTTCTAAATGACTACGACTGTGAAATTAGATACCACCCTGGTAAAGCAAATGTGGTGGCGGATGCACTTAGTCGAAAGGGTTATGCGAACTCCATTCGTCTTCTATGTTCGCAAATTATAACCGACATTAAAGATCAAATTCGAGAAGCCCAACACGTTTCAATAACGGAAGAAGATGTACGAAAGGAGATGTCCTGTGGAGCTGAGCTAAAAATTGAAACTAAATCTGACGGTATTTTGTACTACCTAGATCGTATCTGGATTCCTAACCACAACAATCTTCGTGAAACTCTTATGAATGAAGCTCATAAAACTCGATATTCTATACACCCAGGAGCCGATAAGATGTATCAAGACCTACGATACACCTATTGGTGGCCTGGAATGAAGAAGGATATTGCCGTTTTTGTTTCCAAGTGCCTTACATGTTCCAAGGTGAAGGCTGAACACCAAAGACCCTCAGGACTTCTGGTCCAACCGGAAATACCTGTATGGAAGTGGGAAAATATAACAATGGATTTCATTACCGGGTTACCTCGCACTTCTGGTGGGTATGACACTATATGGGTAATTATAGACCGACTTACAAAATCAGCACACTTTATTCCTATCCGTGAAGATTTCAAGAACGAAAAGCTTGCCCGTATTTATATCAACGAAATCGTAAGCCGACATGGGGTACCGTTAAGCATTATTTCTGATCGTGATGGTCGTTTCACTTCACGAACATGGCAAGCAGTACAATCCGCTATGGGCACGCGATTAGATCTCAGTACCGCCTATCATCCTCAAACTGATGGACAGTCTGAGCGCACCATTCAAACTCTTGAAGATATGCTTCGAGCATGTGTCATAGACTTCAAGGGAAATTGGGACGCCCACCTACCATTAGTTGAATTTTCGTACAACAACAGCTATCATTCAAGCATCGGCATGGCACCTTTTGAAGCCTTATATGGTCGTAAGTGCCGATCTCCTGTATGTTGGCACGAAATTAGGGAAGCTCAAATTACTGGTCCAGAATTGATCCAAGAAACCACAGACAAGATCCATCAAATTCGAAACAATCTTCTAGCGGCTCAAAGTCGTCAAAAGAGTTATGCAGATAAACGACGGAAGCCCTTAGAGTTTAGCATTGGTGATCATGTACTTTTAAAAGTATCACCGTGGAAGGGAGTAGTTCATTTTGGTCAAAAGGGCAAGCTAGCACCACGCTACGTAGGACCTTTCAAGATACTCGAAAGAGTAGGACCTGTAGCATACAAGCTTGACCTACCAGAAGAACTCAACAGGATTCATCCCACATTCCACGTGTCGAACTTGAAGAAGTGCCTCGCTGATGAGAACCTCCATATTCCGCTGGAAGATATTCAGATTGATGAATCTATGCATTTTATTGAAAGACCTGTAGAGATCATGGACTTCGGAGAGAAACGTCTACGACGAAGTCGCATTCCAATTGTTAGGGTACGCTGGGAGTCGAAACGGGGACCTGAGTTTACTTGGGAACGTGAAGACTCAATGCGCGAAAAATACCCGCATCTTTTTCCTACTACTTCAACTACTTAAATTTCGGGACGAAATTCCTAAAAGTAGGGGATACTGTAACATTTGTCAAAAACGGGTTTTCAAAACTCGCTCCGTTTTGTAATCGAATACCAAGTTATAAAAGTCACGTTGAATATTTATGATTATTTTGATTTAAAATGATACATAATTAATAAATAAACTAAACTATAAAAATTATATTTGATAAAAAGTTAAAACAAAATAAATAAAAAAAATATGTTGCTACCCGGGACTCGAACCCGGGTCAGCCAGAACAACCCCAACGACTTAACACACACTCACATCACCGCTCCGCCACTTTGTGTTTTCTGTTATCTCTAGGAAACAAATAAGATTTATACACAAACTCGGTTAAACCGGTTGTGCCAACTGAGAAACTGAAATCGGCAATTCAATCGTCTAATCGTTTGATTAATCGCTCATTCACATTTTATAACCGATGAACCGATGATTTTAATCAATTCAGAAGTGATTGAACATCAATTTTCTTTATTATAAGTTTTTCTAACCGAAATAATCAAGTCCAGATTACTTCAACTCCAGACCCCTCTCGCGACTCAGAAACATCATACCAACATTCCATTTCACTTTCGTCACATTTTCAGACCATCAGAACGCTTAAATCAGCTCGCCGGAATTTTCTGCAAATTTCGCCAGAAACCGTATTCATCCTCAAACAGTAAATCTTTCAATATCATTGTAGTTCAACAATTGTTAGGCTATTTCTAACTTAAACCTCTCAATTGAAATCGAATTAAGGCGCTGTATTCAGCTAATTCCAGTTCGCCGGAAATTTCCTGAAAGTCTTTATTCCCGTCTGTGAAACGGTAAGGACCTTCAATCCCGCTGTTAACGTTTGTTTATCACTTCAATTCCACGAGTGACTAATCAAAATGGTTAATTGTTTTGGTTCAGTTGAGGTGCACAAAAACAGAGCCGACGCAATTGCCGGAAATTCTGTGATATATCATTCCTACGGTATGTTACTTCCAACACCGTTTCTGTCATTTCATTTTAACCTTAAGAATGTTTGATAATCGTAAAAACAAGAAACGGATCAGTGATTCAGTCGACGGAAATTTGAATGAAGAAGACGAAGTTAATTAAGTTATAAGTTTATTTAAAACCAGTAAAATGAACGGGTTAGACACACAGTCCAGCGGTGGACTGTGTGCAAAACATATACGCATGTCCCGAGTTCGATCCCTGATACACGCACTCCTTATGTAATAAAATGCCTTTTTGTCTAAAAACTAAACCGGGTTAACTCAGTTAGTTATTAAGTATAATAAAAACCGAGATAATAACCAGGTTAGACACACAGTCCAGCGGTGGACTGTGTGCAACACTAAGTCACACGTCGCGAGTTCGAAACCCGTCACTTGCACCGGTTCGTTGAATTAAAATGTTTTTGAAATTAAAAGAATTTTAGTTAAACTGAATAAGTATATAAATATAATTAAAAACAAGATTATTTCGGGTTAGACACGTAGCTCAGTTGGTAGAGCTGCGTGCACGCGTACGGGAGGTCTCGGGTTCGAGCCTCACCCGGCACAAACAATTTCACATACGAACCGGTCAACAGGTCAACGGTCAACGGTCAACGGTCAATGGTCAACGGTCAATGCAAAATAAACAATTTTTTTTATATTTTTATTTATTAATTTAATTTAAAAATCAATTAAAAATACTTATATATAACATTTTTAAAGATAGAAAATAGCCTTGAACTCACAAAAAGATATCTAAGAATTCTATTAACATCCTTAATAAAATCCACTCATTTGCTATATTTTTCCGTTATGATTTAGGTTAGAAATTCTCGTTGTTCAATTCTCCCGATTCGTGCGCATCTCGTCACCTCCATTCAAACGCACCCAATGTGAGTGAATCTTTACAAATTCCCCGTTTTAATCACGTTTTGGGGTGTATCATGTGTCTTGTTACATATATTATAATTAAACCATTGTGCATACATCATATCATGAACTTGTGTATTCAGTTTGTTCAATTGCTGTGTAGTTATTGTTGGATGCAATTTATTATTTTCAGTACATGCAATTTCATAGGCCGCCGCTCCCCATTACATTATGAGCGTTGAGCATGTTCCCCATTTCATTATGAGGTTGAACCTGGCGTGCCCACATACGATCGGCTCCGTTTGATTGGGCCTTGATCGCACAGACATTTTCATTTTCAGTACATGCAATACGATCGGCTCCGGTTGATTGAGCCTTGATCGCACAGTTTCATTTATGTTATTTATCGTATGATGTTGGTATGTTCATGTATGCTGTCATATGTTATTGTATGTTATAGTTGTGACTGCTATTTGCCACTGCTTGATTATTTACATTTGCTCATTTATGATTATGCACAATTTTTCATTGATAAACTAACAAGTAATTCATTAATAAATGTTTATCTAAGAAGATTCACTCGCCAACTTATGTTGACCCAAAAACCCCCATTTTTACACATGATACAGGTGAACCAGCAGCAGCTAGGAACACATAGGATTGGACTAGAAGAATAAAATGATTTAGAGTTGGGATTGTTATGTTTGGTTTATTTTCTTTGTATTGTATGAACATGTTTGGATGTTTGGAAATGTAACTTTGACTTTATTAAATATGAAACATATTAGTAAATGTCATGAGCTTTGGTGATAACCCAATTATGCCCTGACTCTTATTCCGCTGCGGGTCGGGGTGTGACAGATTGGTATCGGAGCCATGACTATAGGGATATAGGATAGGTTATTAGACCCTTAGAGCCTATACTATAGTTGATTAGAAATTATAAGATTTTTGTGTGTTACATGCCAAATTTCATGATGTTTATATGTTTTATGTTAAATGTTACATTCAATATTATGCAAGCATGTTCATAAGTATGTATTATCATATAATGCCTATCATGAATCATATACTCATAACATATCACATCCATGAAAGCACACACCACATCATGATTGCTTTTACAATGGTTTTTGTGTTTTCAAATCTCATCAAAGTGAGTTCTCATGACGGGCATGTAGTAACTGGAAGGGTACCAGTACCGGTAGTCGAAACGTCCTGTCTAGGCTGGCATTCGTATAAATCCAAAATAAAGGACCAGTTTGCCTACCTGGGGACTAACGATGAGAGTACGAAGTACCTATTAGGCCAAAGCATGCTATACCAAACGTCGTGTGAGCTAACCCCACTTTGAGTTGTCATTGTGTCTACACCTGGACACGTTCCGACAAAACATCTCATGAACATATTTTGTGGTTTGCATTCGGGTGATGCGAGTGTTAAATTGCCAATACTAATGTGAATCCTACCAAGCCAATAGCCATGGGGCCCACATGACTATGTAGGTGAAGGTATGGGGACATTTGAGGCCCAACATGAGCGAACCCAAGACATCCTATGGATGTAGTTGCATTATTGATATTTATGTTATTTTCATTTTCTTAAAGACACATGACACCTAAAAAGACACCATAAACTCACAATCTTCTCATTGTATGATCCTGTAGATGTCGTCTAGACAGCAACGAAGGGGTAAAAGATCAGGAAGGTCTCAGGAACGTTTGGCCACTCAGATCGCGAAACAAATGGCCACGATACTGCCTGACATTGTGGTCCAAGTACAACAAGCCCTCGCTACAAATCCTACTAACCCTCCCCAACAACATGACCAGAACATCGACAACCCTCCTACCAGCAAGTGTTCATACAAACATTTCAAGTCTTGTGATCCTCCTAAATTTGAAGGGACCGAGGGTATCACTGCTCTCCTACATTGGTTCGAGGAGATGGAAAACACCTTTCTAAACTGCGATTATCCTGAGTGTAACATCCGTCAAAAAACGATTTTACCAAACCCACTCCGTTTATAACCGAACAATCAGTTAAAAATTTCGTTGCTTATTTAATGCCCAAAATAATTTTAAACGATACATAATTAATAAGTATATTGGAATATATAATTTGTTTTTGAAAAACTATTAAAAATAATGAAATAAAAATAAAATGGCACTGCCGGGTTTCGAACCCGGGTCAGTCAGCCGGGTCAACAACAAACTAACACTCAACTCTCCAACCACTGCGCCGCTTAGGTTTCTTGTTCACTATTGAAGACAATTAAATCATAACATGTTTATCAAATTCAAAATCGGCGCCCAAATTTCAGTCGTCGGAAATCCCGACTAACTCGCCAAGAATTTACGATTTCTTCAGTTATAACGTAAACCTTAATCACTACATTGGTTATAACCGACGCCTGAGTCCGCGACACAAGTTATAACCGCCGGAGAGTTTCTAACCGATGAATCAAGTCGGAAATCGGACCAAATTCATCGATGACCTACCCTAATAAATACCTCCTCGAACCTCTGCAAGCTTTTTCGCTCAAAACCGCACCCTTTCTCGGCGAAAATTTACTCGCCGGAAAATACCTGCAAATCGCCAGAAAACCGGGTTTTTCACTTCTGTGCCTTACTCTAAACACTGAACACTCAGAACTCATACCGAAGTCACCCACATCCATTTCAAGCTTGCTGAAGACTCTCTGCCGCAGGACACACGTCGCCGGAAGTTTCTGCTGTCACCGGAGTTTCGCCGGAGAAACAGAGGAGTTCAGTCGGTATACCTTACGCTTAAATCTTTCATTCTTTTTATATATCCCACCTGTAATTAACCTCAAAACACTAAAGAACCTGATTAAAACATCGAACCAGTCGGACTTCCGATTCTGGTTAAATTCAACGAAGAAGACGAAGTTCCAGTTGTGTATATGTATAATTAAAATCAAGTTATAACTCGGGTTAGACACACAGTTCAGCGGTGGACTGTGCACACATTAAACACGTAAACGTCTCGAGTTCGAATCTTGTCCCACACATGCTTGCCTTAATAAAAATGTCTTTTTTTTGTTAACCGAACCGGAGTCACTGCTGTTACATGTCAATGCAAAATAAACAATTTTTTTTATATTTTTATTTATTAATTTAATTTAAAAATCAATTAAAAATACTTATATATAACATTTTTAAAGATAGAAAATAGCCTTGAACTCACAAAAATATATCTAAGAATTCTATTAACATCCTTAATAAAATCCACTCATTTGCTATATTTTTCCGTTATGATTTAGGTTAGAAATTCTCGTTGTTCAATTCTCCCGATTCGTGCGCATCTCGTCACCTCCATTCAAACGCACCCAATGTGAGTGAATCTTTACAAATTCCTCGTTTTAATCACGTTTTGGGGTGTATCATGTGTCTTGTTACATATATTATAATTAAACCATTGTGCATACATCATATCATGAACTTGTGTATTCAGTTTGTTCAATTGCTGTGTAGTTATTGTTGGATGCAATTTATTATTTTCAGTACATGCAATTTCATAGGCCGCCGCTCCCCATTACATTATGAGCGTTGAGCATGTTCCCCATTTCATTATGAGGTTGAACCTGGCGTGCCCATATACGATCGGCTCCGTTTGATTGGGCCTTGATCGCACAGACATTTTCATTTTCAGTACATGCAATACGATCGGCTCCGGTTGATTGAGCCTTGATCGCACAGTTTCATTTATGTTATTTATCGTATGATGTTGGTATGTTCATGTATGCTGTCATATGTTATTGTATGTTATAGTTGTGACTGCTATTTGCCACTGCTTGATTATTTACATTTGCTCATTTATGATTATGCACAATTTTTCATTGATAAACTAACAAGTAATTCGTTAATAAATGTTTATCTAATAAGATTCACTCGCCAACTTATGTTGACCCAAAAACCCCCATTTTTACACATGATACAGGTGAACCAGCAGCAGCTAGGAACACATAGGATTGGACTAGAAGAATAAAATGATTTAGAGTTGGGATTGTTATGTTTGGTTTATTTTCTTTATATTGTATGAACATGTTTGGATGTTTGGAAATGTAACTTTGACTTTATTAAATATGAAACATATTAGTAAATGTCATGACCTTTGGTGATAACCCAATTATGCCCCGACTCTTATTCCGCTGTGGGTCGGGGTGTGACATATTCAACGGTTGCTAACCTTAGGCTACGGGTAACCACTGTAGCTTAAAATGGCCATCGTAAGAACTTTTCCGTTTTTTTCCGTTTTTGTTATGAAAACTCTCGTAACTTATTACATCTTTGCCCGTTTCCTATGAAATTAATTTCTAAAAATCCGTAAGATGTTTTCTTACATAATTAACCCAGAATCCAAATCTCGGATTCTTAATTCTTATGAATTACGCACCCATTCCCGATTCATGCATATATCTATTTTTGACCCGTTAAGAGAGTTAAGCACTTAAGCTTTAGTCTCACTTTCCCTTACCTTACTTCTCATTTCCATACTAGGATATCTATTTATTTGCCACCACAACTATACTTGTGTTGGATTGGTTATAGGAAATGATATTTCTTTAAATTCTATCCTTCGGTTTGATAATTTACGAAAAAGACCTGTTATGAGGCGTTAAGCCAAAACGACTTATGCCATTTATCATTATACTACCCAAGGTGTACTTTATTATAAAACTCATTTTTAAACTACCCTCTAAGGTCGTTTGGTCAATTTGTCATTCATGGGAGTTTTGGTCAAATTTTAGTCTTTTTTACGACTAAGGACATTTCGATGCATATTTTGACCAAACAAGCATCTTTAACTCATATTCAATTAAATTTTTACTATGTTCCTAAGAACGAAATGTCTAAAACTTAGATTATTAGATATACCTTTCTTTAGGTAATCCAGTGTTCATCCAAGTCTCAATTAACTCTCATCATACCTTTCGTTTTCGATGAGAGTTTAACTGTCACACGTACCTGGCTCGAGTCATGGCATTGACCCGTTTAAATACCTTGCACTATTAATTACTAATAGCGACACAAACCATACGCTATTTCCCTATGAACACAAAACTCGGCAAGCATTCTTTAGATAATATTGTCAAATGGTGTTGTCCACACAATTTGACCCATTTGGTCTAAATGACCCTCTTATTATTATAAAATGGTATCTTTTACCATTTCTCCATTTAATCCATTTCGGTTTACGCCTTATGCTTATATTTCTTAATTCGTTCAACCCATTACAGTTTACGCCATAGAATGCCCTTATTTTAAAGTTTAATATTTATTTGTCAACTCGTGACGGAACTACCATCTTTACCCCTTTTTACTCCTTATGGTTTACACCATAAGGAAACTTTTCAGAATTCTTCGTTTATTTGTCATTACATGGCTATATTGCTATTTACCCCTTTTTACCATCAATTATGGTTTAATACCATATTCACTTGTTCCGACCCGTATCGATTCGCGTCGGAACCTTGTATTTCGAAATCTCGTTCCAAATACCAATTCGCGTATTCTTAGTCAAATACATAAGTAAATTTACTATTTTAAGGATGTAAGCATTACTTAACTTGAATTCCAATTATGCCTTTTTCCGCTAACTTGTTCCGTTTGACCCGCTTCTTCCCAAGCCTCTACCTATCTTATCAAGCGTCAAACTATCATTTATCATTCGCAAGATGGTTAGGTTAGTCATCATTTAACATGACTATTCCACCTTACGGTTTTTATATCAAATTTATCATTCGATTTTATTATAGGTTAGTTTGACTTTTTTGCCTATTTACTCATACAAACCCACGAACAAGTTTAACAACTCATTTAGGCATTTCGTTAATAACCCGGTAAGCGTTATTCTTAGGCCACCATTATAGCTACGTTTCCCAAACCAAGTTCACGCAATTGTTAATATCATATTAACATAGTTTCTACATCATATGCTAATCTATCGATCATTACACAAGAACTTGAAATTGTTTCATTATCACAAACAACTCATCTCATCATATTACTAGATATTCATCCGAATACCTAATATAATCAAATTCTACATATAAACTAGTAGACAACATGATCTCAAACACTCATTAACTTTGACATAACGTCAATTTCATCTTATCATACAAAACCCATTTCAAGTTATGTACGAACACTTATTCGAACCTCTAATTTATTCAAATATCTTACACATACATACAAGTATGATGATCATGAACACTTATGTATCATCTATGTCATCATATAATCAAAACCCACTCCAACATCTTACATCAAAGAGTGCATAACTTCCTTAAGTTTAACGAAATCAAGCATACACATACACTTAATTTCATCTTTAGATCATAATCCAACTATCTAATAGCAAGTATTATACTTGTCTCAAATTATAACTTTCACCAATCTAAGTTTTTAGACATACCTTATGATCCCCTAATCCAGGTGATCAATAATTCATGTTCATGCACTGATTTGGGTCTCGAATTGATCTTCAATTTGATGGATTAAGCTTGAACAACGGTTTTGCCCTTGTTCTTTCTCCCTGAGGGTCGACCAACACACACACACACTAAGTTTATGCCTAAACCTTTTGTTTTTAAAACACAATGTAACATCTTGTAAAAATTGTGTCCAGTAATATAGTGACACGTGTTGTATTTTTAAATTTAGTCTATTGAAGACTAACAAGGACTAAAAGTGTCAACATGCTCAAACTAAGTCTCTAAGTGATCTTTTGATGTCAACATGCTTAAATATAGCCTCTGAGTGACCATTAGTGTCAACATGCAAAAAGTTGGCCTCTGAATGACTGTTGTGTCAACATGCCCAGCCTCTGAGTGACAACGGAGTCAACATGCTTATAACGAGCCTCTGAGTGATCTTTTACGAAGTCCTAACTCTCATATGTCCCGTTTGTTGGACGAGAGGTAAATCCATTAAATTGTGAAAGTTGGACAATGGAGGGACTAAAAGTGTCAACATGTTAATTTATACCTCTGAGTGACCTTTTAACGAACCGAGAGCTCGACAATGTCCGGGCATAATCCCGGGTAGGCCAAGTATTGGCTACAGAGTGCTAAAAGTGCCAAAAAGGTGTTTTAGGAGGTTATAGAGGGTTTTATAAAGTTAAGGGGCTAAAAGTGTCAAAATTCAAAACTGGCTTAGGGGCGCGAACGGCATGGCCTATGCCTCTCTCGGCCCACCAGGGGACTGTTACTGCAGAAAATTCATTGGCCACCACCCAAAGGTGCCAAAAACCATTTACTCGAAATCATGGCTTCCCAAACAGCTATGCCACATTTTAGGACACTTGTAAGCTTCCTCTTACACCCCCCTTAGCACCTGGCATCACCTCCTTCAAGCTCTCCAACTATAAATAGGTGCAAAGGTTCAACCTTTGAACTTGCACCATTCTCATTTCCAACTCTTCTCCCTCCTCTGCAAGATCCTAACTGAAAGGAGCATCCAACTTAGTTCTTTTGCACCCTAGGAATGTAACATTTGTGTAAAACGGGTTCCAAAACCCGTTTCGTTTAAGATTCAAGTACTTATTAAATGTTTGTTACCCATTTATTTATAATTGGTGTTGAATAATTTTTAAGATTAATAAATAAACTATATAACTAAAATAGTAAATAAACATATATATATATATATATTAATTAATGAAGAATATATAATATATATATATACACATAGGAGGTAACCGGGTTCGAACCCGGGTCTCCCACAAACTCACACACACAAAACACCACTGAGCCACACATGCTATTTGTTCTAAACCCAAACCAAATAAATGTTATACACAAACCCCTCCTCAACCCTGCAATTCAAAAAAACTTGCAGAACTCGAAACTGCTAGCAAGCATGAATTATGCAATCAAATCAATTACCGTTTTTCTTATGATTAAACGAGAAGTAACTGATTTCGAACAATTAGTGTAACCAAAAATTAAAAATCAATTTGTTTGAAACTGCTAGAAATCATGGTCTTTAAAACCAAAGATTTTGAAACCGAAAGAGAAACTGTTTTGAGCACTACAAATATCAATCCTACATTCGATTAAACTCACCCACTTGCAAATTCACCCTTTGTTCAAATTCTCTAATCTCTCGTTGTCGCCGGAAATCGTCTGCACACGCCGGAAAACATCATCGAAAAAACAGAAACTTGTCTTCTAGTCGGTATGACTCTTTTAATCTTTTTGATTTCTTCTGTATAATGAATTGTAATCTTAAAACTGGTTAATCATAGATTAAAGACGCGGGTTCGAGTCAGGGGCTATGCACCGGTTCAATCATTATAAAATTCTTTTTAAATAAACAAATTTCTGAATTAATCTAATTAGTATATAAATATAATAAAAACAGGGATTGTATCGGGTTAGACACGTAGCTCAGTTGGTAGAGCTGCGTGCACGTATACGGGATGTCATGAGTTCGAACCTCACACGCTGCCAATATTAAACGAGTCCGGCCGGTTGTTGACTAGTCAACCCCTGAAAAAGGTAATTTTTTAATACTTAAAATCCTTTTTATTTTCACTAAAAATTAATTAAAAATACTTAAAATAAGGTTCTTAAAGTTAAAAAAATTGTATTAATTTCACAAAAATAAACCTAACAAGCAAATTAAAAGCTTTAATTAAAAACAATAGGTTCTAATAAAATTTATTTATTTATCGAATTACTATGTTATTATTTAGGTTAGTTTTCCCTCGTGGTTAAATCCAAATTCGTGCGCGTTCGTCATCAATTCAAGGAAACGCACCCACTGTGAGTGAATTCTTACAAATTCCCTTTTAATTCATGTTTTGGGGTGTATCATATGTCGTTTCATATATTTCGTGTATTCAAACACATATGCTATTACCATTATATGACCTAACGTGTGATGTAAATGTTATTTGTTGTATCGTGTGTTTACATTTTTGTCAGTTGCGTGCAATCATTCACATTAAGCCCATCAGTTCCTCGTTGGAGACGAGTTGAGCATCGCGTGCCTCATTAGATCGGCTCCGTTTGATTGAGCCTTGATCTCATTGTTCATCATTTGTCATGCTTGTGTGTGCATTGATTGTTATTATGTGGTTTGTGGTTAGATTTACATATGCGTATACTCATATTTGGTTTATGCACATTTTTATTTAAATAACCAATATTATTAATTCGTTCGAATGTTTAAATATGATTCACTCGCCAAATTTTGTTGACCCAAAACCCTATTTTTACACATGATATGTAACATCCGTCAAAAACCGGATTTACTAAACCCGCTTCGTTTATTAACCGAACAACCAGTTAAAAATTTCGTTGCGTATTTAATGCTCAAATTAATTTTAAACGATACATAATTAATAAGTATATTAGAATATAAAATTTATATTTGAAAATGTACTAAAAATAGTGATTTAAAAATAAAATGCTGAAGCCGGGTTTCGAACCCGGGTCAGCCGAGCATCATGCAAAGTCTTAACTCACATCCCTCCAACCGCTCCGCCACTTGTGATTTTTGTTTACATATTGATTCAATTAATACATATAATAAAAAAAAACTGAGGTCGAATTCGGTCACTCAAGTCACTGATGCCGGAAATCCCGACGAAATCGTCAATCTTTAACGTTTTCTTTTGTCATAACGGATACGTTTACATCCACGCCGGTTATAACTGAAAGACCTTAATGACACTCATTCAAATCATCGGACCATAACCGAAAAGTGTTGAATTCGAAACCGGAAATACACTTAAACCTGAGTTATACTTTATTCATCAGTGAGCTCGCGAGTTTATCAAGATTACACTCTTCTTTTCGCTCAGAAAAACCTCGCCGCAGTCGCCGGAATTCTCTGCAAATTAACCGGAAATTTCCGCCGGAAAAACCGAATTCATTCCATCCTTTCTTCTTACTCTAAAATAAGATCTTAGAGCTCATACTGACATCACCCCCACTCACCTTAAACCTCTGAAGAATCTCTGTCGCAAGAAATTTCGCTCGCCGGAATTCTCTGCAAGTCGCCGGAAAACCGGGACTTTCATCTACACGGTAAATACCTCGACTTTTTCTGTTTTAACCCATTATTAGACAAATTCTAACGTCACTCCATCACCCAGAATCAACCCCAGACGACATTGCCGGATTTTCTGTTTTCGCCGGAAAACTTCTGGATTTTTCGGAAACTCGCTGTTAATCGGTATGATGATTCAAACCTACTGATAATCGTTACTCAGTAGTTCAAATTCACATCTAATTCATCCAAACTGATTATTGAATCCGAACAGAAGGAGTTCCCAAAACAGAGCCGACGATCTTTGCCGGACTTCTGAAGAAAGACGATCAGTTCGGTACAATCATTCCCCAAACCCTTTTCTGTTCAATACATTGAAATTGTTTATAAATTCGTTAGATTAATTTAACAATAACTGTTAGTTAACCGTTGTCTGTGTTTTGAACGAAGAAGACGAAGTCGCTTAAGTTATAAGATTAATTAAAATCGGTATTATAAACGGGTTAGACACACAGTCCAGCGGTGGACTGTGTGCAAACAATACGCATACGTCCCGAGTTCGATCCTTGACACACACACCTTCGCAGTAATAAAATGTCCTTTTTTTTAACTGAACCGGATCCACAACAGTAAGATGTTAAGTATAATAAAAACCAGAATATTTACCAAGTTAGACACACAGTCCAGCGGTGGACTGTGTGCCAAACTAAACCACAGGTCCCGGGTTCGAGACCTGTGGAGAGCACCGAGTCGATACATTAAAACCTTTTTAAAAATAAATGATTTTCGGATTAATTTAATTAGTGTATAAATATAATTAAAATCAGAAATATTTCGGGTTAGATACGTAGCTCAGTTGGTAGAGCTGCGTGCACGCGTACGGGAGGTCACGGGTTCGAGTCTCACCCAGCGCACACATATAACCGACCGAACCGGTCAACGGTCAACGGTCAACAAGTCAACGGTCAATGGTCAAAAATCAACATTTTTTTTATTATTTTTATTTATTTATTTAAATTAAAAATCAATTAAAAATACTTAAAAATAACATTTTTAAAGTTAGAAAATAGCCTAAAACTCACAAAAATATATCCAATAATCCTACTAAAATTTATTAATAAAATCCGCTTATTTACCGAACCATTATGTTATTATCTAGGTTAGTTTCACTCGTGGTTAAATCCAACTTCGTGCGCACTCATCATCAATCCAAGAAACGCAACCACTGTGAGTGAATCTTACAACTCCCCTTTTTAATTACACGTTTTGGGGTGTATCATGTGTCACTTAAACAAATTCGTTTATTCAAACTCGTGCCATACCATATTATGATTTAAACTTAGAATGTAAATATTGTTTGTGGTTATGTATTACATATTGTCAAGTTGTTTGCAAATTATTTGTTAGGCCCATCAGTTCCTCGTGGGAGACGAGTTAAACAACGCGTGCCTTAAAACTCATTCATTAGGCCCATCAGTTCGTAGAACAACGCGTGCCTCAAAACTCATTCATTAGGCCCATCAGTTCCTCGTGGGAGACGAGTTGAACAACGCGTGCCTCAAAACGATCTAGTATTGTATGTGTGTGCATTATTTAATATTAAGTGTTTTGTGAATAAGTTTACATCTACATTTACTCATATGTGGTTATGCACTATATTTTAAAATCAATTCAATAAACTTGTTTAAATGTTTTTCATAGGATTCACTCGTCAACTTTTTGTTGATCCAAAAACCATTTTTACACATGATACAGGTGAACAGGATGAAGCAAGGAAAACATAAGAAATGCCTTAGAAGAAAATAATGAAGTCTAGAAAGATGTGTAGAACATGTTGTAATTATGATTGTATGATCTCTTTTAACATGTAATACATTATAATAAATGTCATGAGCTTTGATGAAAACCCAATCATGCCCCGATCACCTTTTCCGCTGCGGGTCGGGGTGTGACAGATTGGTATCAGAGCTTTTGACTATAGGGATATAGGATAGGTCATTAGACCCTTAGAGCCTATACTATAGTTGATTAGATTTTAATTGTTTATGTGGTTATATGCAAACTCATGATGTTTATCTCTTTCATATTTATTATATACACAAATGCATGCAAAGACTTCCAATATTACATTTTGTGATACATAGTGAATTATACTTACAGTCAGACATACATACTTACATACATATTCATCATGCATATTTCAATGTTCACATATTCAATTTATCTTCATACTTCCGTTATTCAAGATTTTGTCGCATTTTTCATTTTCAAATCTCATCAAAGTGAGTTCTGCGACGGGCATGTAGTAACTGTAAGGGTACAAGTACCGGTAGTGGGAACGTCCTGTCTAGGTTGGCATTCGTATAAATCCAATATAACGGACCAGTTTGCCTACCTGGGGACTAACGATGTGAGTACGAAGGACCTATTAGGCCAAAGCATGCCACACCAAACGTCGTTCGAACTGACCCCACTTTGAGGTGTCACCGTGTCCACACCTGGATACATTCCGAATATCATACGTTACATACATATTTCTCGATTTTTTCCGGGTTTTAGTGTACGTAACCAGGCTAACACATGCGAACCATATGAAAACCCGGTGATCATGGGGCCCACATGATTACGAAGGTGAAGTATGGCGGCATGCAAGGCCCAATTACGAGCAAAGCCCAAGACATCCTATGGATGTAGTAGATTTATTATTTTATATTTATTTTATAAATGTTCATTCCTAAATACGACACATGATCCCTAAAGCATCCAAATCATACACTTGATATGTATTCCTTGTAGATGTCTTCTAGCCTCGCTCGTAGGAAGATGAGATCAGGAAAAGCCCGCGAGCGCATGGCTGCCCAAATCGCTCAACAAATGGCTGCCGTAATACCCAACATTGTAATTCAAGTCCAACAAGCCCTTACCGCTAATCCTGTCAACCAAGAAGATCAAAATGTTATCAACCCTTCCCCAAATACCACTAAATGCACCTACAAGCATTTCAAATCCTGTGACCCTCCTAAATACGAAGGGACTGAAGGTGTCACCGCTCTCCTCCATTGGTTTGAAGAAATGGAGAACACTTTTCTAAATTGCGATTGCCCCGATGATCGCAAAGTGCGATATGCTACTGGTCGTTTACTTGGAATAGCACTTACATGGTGGAATACAGAGAAGGCCAAACGAGGTGTTACAGATGCTATGACTTTGACTTGGGAAGAGTTGAAGGAAATCATGACAAGACGGTTTTGCCCAAGGAGCGAAATCAAGAAATAAGAAGATGAGTTCTATTCGCTGAAACAAAAGGAAGGCGACCACACAACATACAACAAGAGATTCCTCGAGTTAAATCAAATGGTTCCCAACTTATTCACTCCCCTCTACCGTTTGATCGAGCACTACACTCTAGGTCTTCCTTCAAAGATTCAAGACTCTGTAATAAGTACCACACCTGTAACCTTGGAAACAGCAATGGAGTTAGCTACAGAGCTCACCGAGAACCGAATCCGGAACAAAGACTTCAAGGAGGAGAAGAAGAAGGATAAAGCATCGACTGAAACCTCCAACTCCACCCAAACCGAATCCCCTTCTCAACCCATTTCTAAGAGAAAACGAGATGGGCAACTTTTCGCTGTCACCCAACGCAACCAACCAGCCTCACAAGCCATACCCCTCCAAGCTATCCCAATCACTCAAGTAGCACCCAACTCAACTTACCCAAATAAGAAACCTTACCTTGGACCTCACCCTCAATGTAACACCTGTTTTTATCACCATCCATCTACCTTACCTTGTCGACTATGTGCGAATTGTGGACGCTATGGTCATTTGAGCAAGGTTTGCCGCACCCCTCAAAACCAAACCTCACCCCCTACTCAAAACATGATCCAAACATATCAACAACCCCAATACCCCATGTTCCCATATGTTCGAGCTTGTTTCAATTGTGGCGACCCTACCCACTTTAGAAACACGTGCCCTCGATTGGTTAACATCATAAACGCCCAAGCTCAAGCAAACCCAGTTAGCCAAGCAAATCAAGGAAACCTAATCACTAGGCCACCAGCAAGAGGAAGGGTTTTTAACATCAACGCCAATCCTGTTGAAGATAATGACGGCCCAAACGAAACCACCCAACTAGTCCCCTTCACCAAAAATCAAGATTCAACTCCAACCGCTTAGTTCATACGTTTTTCTTTATGTTATCTCAATTTTCCCGTATCCCAGTTATAAATTGGAAATTTATACAAGAATCTTAATGCAAATTACTATTTCAGTTTTGTTTTATACTCATTGATTTAACATTCATATCATCATACCTCACGACGTATTACAATCTCAACATTTAAAGAAGTTGAGCTGTGTCTCACTTCTACATAGACTAACCTCTCCATCATAACAAACGAGAGAGGTACTGTCATCATTCAAACATGTATGCTATCAGAATTAAGACTCAAGCTTTGGTTGATTGTGTTTGTTTATGTTTTAGAGTCACGTAGAACCAATCATAACTTACTGATAAAACCAATGAAAATTTGACAAGAATATGGTGGATACACCGCTGGTACTTCCTATATATAAGTATTCTTGTCAAAGGATCAGAGGCATTATCAGGCGGTTATGAGAAGTCCATGTAGGATTTAGTATTGTCTTGGTTGAAGTTTGTGTTATACTCACTGATTTAGCATTCATATCATCTCATCATTTAAAGAAAATGGATTGTGTTCTAATTTTACATAAACTAACCTCTCCATCATAACAAACGAGAGAGGAACTGTCACCATTCAAACATGTATGCTATCAGAATTAGGACTCAGATATTGGTTGTTGTGTTTATTTATGTTCCAGAGTCACATCATAGAACCAATCATAACTTACTGATAAAACCAATGAAAATTTGACAAGAATATGGTGGATACGCCGCTGGTACTTCCTATATATAAGTATTCTTGTCAAAGGATCAGAGGCATTATCCGGCGGTTATGAGAAGTTCCATGTAGGATTTAGTATTGTCTTGGTTGAAGTTTGTTTTATACTCACTGATTTAGCATTCATATAATCTCATCATTTAAAGAAATTGGATTGTGTCACCATTCAAACATGTATACTATCAGAATTAAGACTCAGATATTGGTTGTTGTGTTTATTTATGTTCTAGAGTCACATCATAGAACCAATCATAACTTACTGATAAAACCAATGAAAATTTGACAAGAATATGGTGGATACGCCGCTGGTACATCCTATATATAAGTATCCTTGCCAAAGGATCAGAGGCATTGTCAGGCGGTTATGAGAAGTTCCATGTAGGTTTTAGTATTAGAAGTTTATTTTAGGATATAACCTTATCTTTCCAAACATATCAAAACTCTTGCGCATGAAATCATATTTAGTCAATCAACTCTGTTTATCAATATTCATTAACTTAGGCATCAAAAAGCGATTCCTGTAGCAGGTACTCAACCCTTACAAGGAACGTTACCGCCTCAAACAAAATTTAAACTCTTACTCCTTTCTAAGTATTTAATGGTCAATTAAAAAAAAAACCATCTTTTTGAGACAAACATGCCATTACTTAAATTTCGGACGAAATTTCTAAAAGTAGGGGATACTGTAACATCCGTCAAAAACCGGATTTACCAAACCCGCTTCGTTTATTAACCGAACAACCAATTAAAAATTTCGTTGCGTATTTAATGCTCAAATTAATTTTAAACGATACATAATTAATAAGTATATTAGAATATAAAATTTATATTTGAAAATGTACTAAAAATAGTGATTTAAAAATAAAATGCTGAAGCCGGGTTTCGAACCCGGGTCAGCCGAGCATCATGCAAAGTCTTAACTCACATCCCTCCAACCGCTCCGCCACTTGTGATTTTTGTTTACATATTGATTCAATTAATACACATAATAAAAAAAAACTGAAGTCGAATTCGGTCACCCAAGTCACTGATGCCGGAAATCCCGACGAAATCGTCAATCTTTAACTTTCTTTTGTCATAACGGATACGTTTTCACCCACGCCGGTTATAACTGAAAGACCTTAATGGCACTCATTCAAATCATCGGACCATAACCGAAAAGTGTTGAATTCGAAACCGGAAATACACTTAAACCTGAGTTATACTTTATTCATCAGTGAGCTCGCGAGTTTATCAAGATTACACTCTTCTTTTCGCTCAGAAAAACCTCGCCGCAGTCGCCGGAATTCTCTGCAAATTAACCGGAAATTTCCGCCGGAAAACCGAATTAATTCCATCCTTTCTTCTTACTCTAAAATAAGATCTTAGAGCTCATACTGACATCACCCCCACTCACCTTAAACCTCTGAAGAATCTCTGTCGCAAGAAATTTCACTTGCCGAAATTCTCTGCAAGTCGCCGGAAAACCGGGACTTTCATCTACACGGTAAATACCTCGACTTTTTCTGTTTTAACCCATTATTAGACAAATTCTAACGTCACTCTCCATCACCCAGAATCAACCCCAGACGACATTGCCGGATTTTCTGTTTTCGCCGGAAAACTTCTGGATTTTTCGGAAACTCGCTGTTAATCGGTATGATCATTCAAACCTACTGATAATCGTTACTCAGTAGTTCAAATTCACATCTAATTCATCCAAACTGATTATTGAATCCGAACAGAAGGAGTTCCCAAAACAGAGCCGACGATCTTTGCCGGACTTCTGAAGAAAGACGATCAGTTCGGTACAATCATTCCCCAAACCCTTTTCTGTTCAATACATTGCAATTGATTATAAATTCGTTAGATTAATTTAACAAATAACTGTTAGTTAACCGTTGTCTGTGTTTTGAACGAAGAAGACGAAGTCGCTTAAGTTATAAGATTAATTAAAATCGGTATATAAACGGGTTAGACACACAGTCCAGCGGTGGACTGTGTGCAAACAATACGCAAACGTCCCGAGTTCGATCCTTGACACACACACCTTCGCAGTAATAAAATGTCCTTTTTTTTAACTGAACCGGATCCACAACAGTAAGATGTTAAGTATAATAAAAACCAGAATATTTACCAAGTTAGACACACAGTCCAGCGGTGGACTGTGTGCCAAACTAAACCACAGGTCCCGGGTTCGAGACCTGTGGAGAGCACCGAGTCGATACATTAAAACCTTTTTAAAAATAAATGATTTTCGGATTAATTTAATTAGTGTATAAATATAATTAAAATCAGAAATATTTCGGGTTAGATACGTAGCTCAGTTGGTAGAGCTGCGTGCACGCGTACGGGAGGTCACGGGTTCGAGTCTCACCCAGCGCACACATATAACCGACCGAACCGGTCAACGGTCAACGGTCAACAAGTCAACGGTCAATGGTCAAAAATCAACATTTTTTTTATTATTTTTATTTATTTATTTAAATTAAAAATCAATTAAAAATACTTAAAAATAACATTTTTAAAGTTAGAAAATAGCCTAAAACTCACAAAATATATCCAATAATCCTACTAAAATTTATTAATAAAATCCGCTTATTTACCGAACCATTATGTTATTATCTAGATTAGTTTCACTCGTGATTAAATCCAACTTCGTGCGCACTCATCATCAATCCAAGAAACGCAACCACTGTGAGTGAATCTTACAACTCCCCTTTTTAATTACACGTTTTGGGGTGTATCATGTGTCACTTAAACAAATTCGTTTATTCAAACTCGTGCCATACCATATTATGATTTAAACTTAGAATGTAAATATTGTTTGTGGTTATGTATTACATATTGTCAAGTTGTTTGCAAATTATTTGTTAGGCCCATCAGTTCCTCGTGGGAGACGAGTTGAACAACGCGTGCCTTAAAACTCATTCATTAGGCCCATCAGTTCGTAGAACAACGCGTGCCTCAAAACTCATTCATTAGGCCCATCAGTTCCTCGTGGGAGACGAGTTGAACAACGCGTTCCTCAAAACAATCTATTATTGTATGTGTGTGCATTATTTAATATTAAGTGTTTTGTGAATAAGTTTACATCTACATTTACTCATATGTGGTTATGCACTATATTTTAAAATCAATTCAATAAACTTGTTTAAATGTTTTTCGTAGGATTCACTCGCCAACTTTTTGTTGATACAATACAGGTGAACAGGATGAAGCAAGGAAAACATAGGAAATGACTTAGAAGAAAATAATGAAGTCTAGAAAGATGTGTAGAACATGTTGTAATTATGATTGTATGATCTCTTTTAACATGTAATAATAAATATGAAACATTATAATAAATGTCATGAGCTTTGATGAAAACCCAATCATGCCCCAATCACCTTTTCCGCTGCGGGTCTGGGTGTGACATGATACAGGTGGACAGGTTGAAGCAAGGAACACATAGGAAAATGCCTTAGAAGAAAAATAAAGAAGTCATGAATGCGGTGTTTAAAACATATTGTGCTTGTATGCATACGTGGTTTTTGTAATTTATCCTTCTAAATTGGAAATAATAAATATGAAACTTTATAGTAAATGTCATAAGCTTTGATGAAAACCTAATCATGCCCCGACTACCATTTCCGCTGAGGGTCAGGGTGTGACAGATTGGTATCAGAGCTTTTGACTATTGGGATATAGGATAGGTTATTAGACCCTTTGAGCCTATACTATAGTCGATTAGATTTTAATTGCTTATATGGTTACATGCAAACTCATGATGTTTATTTGTTTCATATTTGTTACACACACAAATGCATGCAAGCACTTCCACTATCATTTTGGGTGATACTTAATGAGTTATACATATTGTCAAACATAACATGCTTACAGATACATTCATCACGCACGTTTCAATTCTCACATGTTTAAATCATTCTCATATTTCTTTATTAAGATTTTGTGATGTTTTCATTTTTTTTTTCAATCTCATAAAAGTGAGTTCTATGATGGGCATGTAGTAACTGGAAGGGTACAAGTACCGAAACGTCCTGTCTAGGTTGGCATTCGTATAAATCCAATATAACGGACTAGTTTGCCTACCTTAGGACTAACGATGAGAGTACAAAGGACCTATTAGGCCAAAGCATTCCACACCAAACGTCGTGTGAACTAACTCCACTTTGAGTTGTCACTGTGTCTACACCTGGACACCCTCGGACCTTGTATTTTGCAATCATGTTTTACGATTTTTATTCGGGTGGCATGAGTGTTAACAAGCCAACACCCATATGAACCCTACCAGAGCCCAGTAGTCATGGGGGCCCACATGACTACCAAGGCCAAGTATGGGGACATATGGGGGCCCAAACATGAGCAAAGCCCAAGACATCCTATGGATGTAGCAAATTTGTTTTCTTCATTTGTTTTGTGAATGTTCATTTCAAAATACGACACATGACACCTATATGTCAAACTCATACTCTCGGTACGTATTCCTTGTAGATGTCTTCTAGTCACTCTCGTAGAGGTAGGAGATCAGGAAAATCCCGCGAGCGCATGGCTGCCCAAATCGCTCAACAAATAACCGCCGTACTTCCTAACATTGTAGTTCAAGTCCAAAAAGCCCTTGCAGCCAATCCCATACACCAAATCAATCAAGAAGGTCAAAATGTTGCTAATCCTCCCCCAACACTACCAAGTGCACCTACAAGCACTTCAACTCATGTGACCCCCCAAAGTACGAAGGTACTGAGGGAGTCACTGCTCTCCTTCGTTGGTTCGAAGAGATGGAGAGTACTTTCCTCAACTGTGATTGTCCTAATGACCGCAAAGTGCGCTATGCTACTGGACGTTTGTATAGAGTAGCCCTGTCATACCCCGACCCGCAGCGGAATAAAAGTCGGGCCATAATTGGGTTATCACCAAAGCTCATGATGTTTACTAAGATGTTTCATATTTATTAAATTCAAATTACAACTTAAATATCAAAAACAAAATTCATACAATTACAAGAAAATGAAACTACATAATTAATCCAAAGCATAACTTGTTTATTCTTCTAGGCCTTCCTAAGTGTTTCATGTCTCAGCTGGATCACCTGTATCATGTGTAAAACGGGGGATATTTTGGGTCAACAAAAGTTGGCGAGTGAACCTTGATAAAACATTTTTACTAATTTCTTGTTTTATTTAATAAGGAAAATTTGTGCAATAATCACATGTGAGCAAACATATATAGATAAACAATCACAAACCACTTTGGATGAGTATATGACATGAATGATGATGTATGTGAGATCAAGGCTCAATGGAGCCGATCTAATGAGGCTCCTGATGCTCAACCCGTCTCCCACGGGGAACTGATGGGCCTAATGAAATGCGTGCACTGAAAATAATAAATCCAATCTACATATAATTCACACAACAATTGATACACATTTGATCACGGATGTGATGTATGCACAAGTGTTTAAATAAAAAAAAGGATTATACGACACATGATACACCCCAAAACATGATTAAAACGGGGAATTGGTAGAGATTCACTCATAATAGGTGCGTTCTTTGATGACGATGAAGGCGCACGAATTTATGATTCAATTGACGAGGGAAGAACTAACCTAGATAATAACAAAATGATTCGATAAATAAATAAATTTTATTTAAGATTAATATTCTTAATTAGTGCTCTTAAATGGGATTTTTAGATTTATTTTCGTGAGTTTTAAGGAAATTTTCTAACTTTAAAAATCCTATTTTTAAGTATTTTTAATTAATTTTTCAATTAAATAAATAAATAAAAAGAAATAAAAAAATTTGACTTTTTGACCGTTGACCGTTGACCGGGTCTGACCGGTCAGACTGTGTTTTCTATGCGCTGAGTGAGGTTCGAACTCGGGACCTCTCGTATACGTGCATGCAGCTCTACCAACTGAGCTACGTGTCTAACCCGAAATATTCGCTGTTTTAATTATATATATATACTAATTATCCTTAACCTTATTTGGTTTTTATTAAAAATGATTTATATGGTCGAACCGGTTGCAGAGACCCGGAGTCGAACTCGGGACCTTCGGTTCGAGTGCGCACAGCCCAACCAGTTGGGCTGTGTGTCTAATCTGTTAAATTACTGGATTATATTCCTCTTATGTATATACTGTGACTTGATCTATTAGGTTTTAAAAATGTTGGTTTTATTTCTGAAAGTCGGTAACGTGTGCGATTCGAACTCGGGACGTGCATATTGTATTTGCACATAGTCCACCGCTGGACTGTGTGTCTAACCCGTTTGAATATCCGGTTTTAATTATATTAATACATATATTCGACTTCATCTTCTTCGTTTACAAGAACACAAAACAGTGAAATCCGACTGTTCTGTTTAATCGATCACGACTTATACTTGATTGAAATGGACAGAAAATTAAATGATATGGTATACAAGATCAGCGAGTTTGCTTCAGATTTCCGACAAGATTTCGTCGGCTCTGATTTGTGGATTCCGGCTGAGTGAACTGTTTAACAGTTTCGATTATTGTGTTGAGCAATTAGATTACTAATCAAGAGATAGCAAGAAAGGTTTAGATGATTGTACCGATTAGGAGTAAGGTTTCGGTTCTCCGGTGATTGTCCGGCGAGTGCGAGAATTTCCGGCGACGTGTTCTGAGTGGACTAAAGCTTCATGAGTGAGCGGGATTCTGACTGAAAAGTTTACAAGGTGTTTGGGTGGGTATTTGTAGTGGAAACAGGCCAATTGATTCAATTTAGAAACCATGATTTCGCGGTCAAGATTTTCGATCTTCAAGGGTAACGGTCTTGACTGAAATTGATGGTTAGACATCGGTTATAACTGATGTCGAAGTCGGTTATCGCGTTTTAGTCAAAAGGAAAAGGCAACATTAGCGGAGTTTTGGTTTTACTCCGGCGATTCCGCGTTCTGAGTGCGCGTTGATTTCCGGTTTTGAATTCGGGTTTACATTAAGTATTATTTATTTCAGTATTTGTCACAAAGAAAGTGTGTGGCGGAGTGGTGTGGTGTGTGTTTGTGCTTGCGGGTGACCCGAGTTCGAAACCCGGCGTCTCCATTTTATTTTTTATTCACGATTTATTATTATTTATAAATTATGGTTTTTAATTCTACAGTATTTATTAATTATGTATTGTTTAAAATTAATCTGAATAATAAATACGCAACGAAACTTATAACTGATTATTGATTAATAAACGAAGCGGGTTTTGAAACCCGTTTTTCGACGAATGTTACAAGCCCTCACTGTCACACCCCGACCCGCAGCGGAATAAGAGTCGGGGCATAATTGGGTTATCACCAAAGCTCATGATGTTTACTAAAATGTTTCATATTTATTAAATTCGAATTACAACTTCAATATTCCAAAACAAGTTCATACAATTACAAGGAAAAAGAAACTAAGTAAACAATCCAAAGCCTAAACTGATTTATTCTTCTAGGCCGTCCTATATGTTTCTTGCTTCAACTGGATCACCTGTATCATGTGTAAAAATGGGGGATTTTGGGTCAACAAAAGTTGGCGAGTGAACCTTGTTAAAAACATTTGTTATTGATTTCTTGTTGTATTTAATATGGAAAAATTGTGCAATAATCATATGTGAGCAAACATAAATAAACAAACAATCACAAACCACCTTGTATGAATATATGACATGAATGATAATGTATTGTGAGAACAAGGCTCAATCAAACGGAGCCGATCGTATGTTGGCAACGTCACGTTCCGCTCATAGGTAATAGGGAACATACGAGCCTATGATGATGTATGTGAGATCAAGGCTCAATCAAATGGAGCCGATCGTATGTTGGCAACGTCACGTTCCGCTCATAGGTAATGGGGAACAGACGAGCCTATGATGATGTATTTCTTGAAAATGATAAATTTAATCTAAACATTAACCACACAAACAATTGATACATATTGGATACTCATTTGATCATGGATATGATGGATGCACAAGTGTTCAAATATAATAAATAATTAAGCGACACATGATACACCCAAAAATGTGATTAAAACGGGGAATTGGTAGAGATTCACTCACATTGGGTGCGTTCTTTTGATGGTGTTGAGTGCGCACGAGTTTTGGGATTTGATCGACGAGGAAAAACTAACCTAAAATAATAACGAAATGGTTCGGTAAATAAGTGGATTTTATTAACAATTTTAATAGAATTTTTAGATTTATTTTTGTGAGTTTAATGTCATTTTCTAACTTTAAAAATATTATTTTTAAGTATTTTTAATTGATTTTTAAATTAAATAAATAAATATAAAAAAAATAAAAAAATAAAAAAAAATTGACTTTTTTTTGACCGTTGACCGGTCGGACAGTGGTGTGAGTGCACTGAGTGAGGTTCGAACCCGGGACCTCTCTACGCGTGCACGCAGCTCTACC
This sequence comes from Scalesia atractyloides, assembly GCA_947069175.1. Classification (NCBI taxonomy): domain Eukaryota; kingdom Viridiplantae; phylum Streptophyta; class Magnoliopsida; order Asterales; family Asteraceae; genus Scalesia; species Scalesia atractyloides. The sequence goes on from CAMTDV010000022.1 coordinate 5,416,508, forward strand.
AACTGAGCTACGTGTCTAACCCGAAATATTCTATGTTTTAATTATATATATATATACTAATTCAATATTTAATTTATTTGGTTTATATTAAAAGAATTTAAATGGTTGAACCGGTTGCAGGGACCCAGATCGAACTCGAGTCCTTTGGTTCGTAAGCGCACAGCCCAACCAGTTGGGCTGTGTGTCTTATCTGTTTAACTTACGGTTTATATTAATCTTATAAACATACTGGAACCTGTTCTGATTCAGTTTTAAAAAATTGGTTTTAATTTGGAAAGTCGGTGCGTTTGTAAGGTTCGAACTCGGGACGTGTGCATTGTTTGTGCACACAGTCCACCGCTGGACTGTGTGTCTAACCCGGTTTAATATCTGTTTTTAATTATACTTATACACATGTTTAACTTCATCTTCTTCGCTTATCGAATTACCGAACAGTGAATTGACTGTTTGTTTGATTGACCAATTACGCTTATAATTGATTGAATTGAAATAACAGAAAGGAATTAAGGACTAAGATGTACCAATCACAGAGTGTCTTCTTCGAAATTTCCGGCAGAATTCGTCGGTTCTGTTTTGCGGATTCCGGCTAGGTGAACTGTGTTTGCAGTTTTTGATCATTGGTTTGAATAATTAAAGTATAAATCAAAAGATAGTAAAGAAGTTTAGACAGTTATACCGTCTGACGAGCGAATACGGTTTTCTGATCACGATTCCGGCGATGTTCCGGCGAAATTGGAAATCTCCGGCGACGAGCTTTTGAGCAAATGCAACCTCAGGAAGAAAGTGCAGTTGAGAGCGAAAGGTTTACGAGATGTTTGGGTGAGTATTTATAGGGATGAATGACTGGATTGGGTCTGAATCGAGATCAATGTTCGCAATCAAGATTTTCCGGTGGTTACGACTAAAATTGAGGGTCAGACGTCGGTTATAACCGATGTCGACGTCGGTTTATAATGTTATAGTCAAAAGGAAAATGGCTAAACTCGCGGATTGCCGGATTTTCCGGTGATTGCGAGTTCTGCCGCGCTGAAGTCCGGTTTGAATTCGGATTTCATTTTAAGTATTATTTGTTTCGTAATATCCACAAAGAGGGCAAGTGGCGGAGCGGTGTGCTGTTTGTTTGATCTTATGGCCGACCCGGGTTCGAAACCCAGCAGCCGCATTTTTATTTTTTATTCACTATTTATTATTAATTATCAATTAAAGTTTTTTAATTCTAATATATTTATTAATTATGTATCGTTTAAAATTAATTTGAGCAATAAATGTGCAATGAAAAATTATGACTGGATATTCGATTAATAAACGAAGCGGGTTTGGAAAACCCGTTTTTCGACGGATGTTACAGTATCCCCTACTTTTAGAAATTTCGTCCCGAAATTTAAGTAGTAGTGGTAACAGGAAAAAGATGTGGGTAATTCTTGCGCATTGCGTCTTCACTTACCCAAGTAAACTCAGGTCCTCGTTTTGACTCCCAGCGTACCCTGACAATTGGAATACGACTTCGTCTTAAACGCTTCTCTCCGAAGTCCATGATTTCTACTGGTCTTTCAATGAAGTGCATAGATTCATCGATCTTAATGTCTTCTAGCGGAATATGGAGGTTTTTATCGGCGAGGCACTTCTTCAAGTTTGATACGTGAAATGTGGGATGAATTTTGTTGAGCTCTTCTGGTAGGTCAAGCTTGTATGCTACAGGACCTACTCTTTCGAGTATCTTGAAAGGTCCTACGTAGCGTGGTGCTAGCTTGCCCTTCTGGCCAAAACGAACCACTCTCTTCCACGGTGATACTTTTAAAAGTACTTGATCACCAATGTTAAACTCCAAGGGCTTTCGTCGTTTGTCTGCATAACTCTTTTGACGACTTTGTGCCGCTAGAAGATTGTTTCAAATTTGATGGATCTTGTCTGTTGTTTCTTGGATTAACTCTGGACCGGTGATTTGTGCTTCCCCAATTTCGTGCCAACATACTGGAGATCGGCACTTACGACCATATAACGCTTCGAAAGGAGCCATGCCGATACTGGAATGGTAGCTATTGTTGTACGAAAATTCAACTAATGGTAGATGAGCGTCCCAATTTCCCTTGAAGTCTATGACACATGCTCGAAGCATGTCTTCAAGAGTTTGAATGGTGCGTTCAGATTGTCCATCAGTTTGAGGATGAAAAGCGGTACTGAGGTCTAATCGTGTACTCAAGGCGGCTTGTACGGCTTGCCATGTTCGTGAAGTGAAACGACCATCACGGTCTGAAATGATGCTTAAAGGTACACCATGACGGCTTACGATCTCGCTGATGTAGATACGAGCTAACTTCTCGTTCTTGAAGTCCTCGCGAATCGGAATGAAGTGAGCTGATTTTGTAAGACAATCAATGATTACCCATATCATGTCATACCCACTGGAGGTGCGAGGTAACCCGGTAATGAAGTCCATGGTTATGTTTTCCCACTTCCATACAGGTATTTCAGGTTGTGTTAGAAGTCCTGAAGGTCTTTGATGCTCAGCTTTTACTTTAGAACAGGTAAGGCACTTGGAAACAAAAACGGCAATATCCTTTTTCATGCCAGGCCACCAGTAGGTGTATCGAAGATCTTGATACATCTTGTCGGCTCCTGGGTGTACAGAGTACCGTGTTTTGTGTGCCTCATTCATAAGGAAATCACGAAGGTTATTGTCATCGGAAATCCATATGCGATCTAGATAGTACAGAATACCGTCGGATTTGGTTTCGATTTTAAGTTCCGCTCCACAAGACAGCTCATTGCGTACGTCGTTTTCTGTTACCGTAACATGTTGAGCTTCTCGGATTTGATCTTTGATATCGGTTATGATTAGCGAATATAGAAGACGAATGGAGTTCGCATAACCTTTTCGACTGAGCGCATCGGCCACCACGTTTGCCTTGCCAGGATGATACCGAATTTCACAGTCGTAGTCATTAAGAAGTTCGACCCATCTTCGTTGCCTCATATTCAACTCCTTTTGGTTAAAGATATGTTGGAGGCTCTTGTGGTCAGTGTATATTTCACACTTGGTACCGTAGAGGTAATGTCTCCATATCTTGAGAGCGAACACAACGGCTCCAAGTTCCAGGTCGTGGGTGGTGTAGTTCTTCTCATGAACTTTGAGTTGCCTAGAAGCATAGTCTATCACTCTTCCCCTTTGCATTAATACACAGCCTAGTCCTTGCCCTGATGCGTCGCAATATACTACAAAGTCATCGCAACCTTCGGGGAGTGTGAGGATAGGTGCGTCACAAAGCTTTTGCTTAAGGTTTTGGAAGGCTTCTTCTTGTTTAGGTCCCCATATGAAGGGTTTTCCTTTATGAGTCAAAGCCGTGAGTGGTACAGCAATATGGGAGAAATTTGCAATGAAGCGGCAATAGTAACCAGCCAAACCAAGAAATGAACTTACTTCGGTAGGGGTACGTGGCGCTTGCCATTCCTGTACTGCTTTGATCTTTGCGGGGTCAACATGTATTCCCTTGTCATTGACGACATGTCCAAGGAATTGTACCTCTTTTAATCAGAATTCGCATTTGGAGAATTTGGCGTAGAGCTTTTCATTCCTTAAGAGTGTAAGGATGAGTAGAAGGTGTCGTTCATGATCAGATTTAGACTTTGAATAGATGAGGATGTCGTCGATGAACACTATGACAAAGCGGTCGAGATAGGGTTTGCATACCCTATTCATTAGATCCATGAATACAGCTGGGGCGTTGGTTAATCCAAATGGCATGACCATTGTCACACCCCGACCCGCAGCGGAAAAGGTGATCGGGGCATGATTGGGTTATCATCAAAGCTCATGACATTTATTTTAACGTTTCATATTCATTAATACAATTTAATGGAAATTTACAATCATAATTACATCAATGACCTAAACATCAATCTAAGCTTCTTTGTTTTCTTCTAAGGCATTTCCTATGTTTTCCTTGCTTCATCCTGTTCACTTGTATCATGTGTAAAAAGGGTTTTTGGATCAACAAAAAGTTGGCGAGTGAATCCTATGGAAAACATTTGAACAAGTTTATTTAATTAATTATGAAATAAAGTGCACAACCACACATGAGTAAAAATAGATGTAAACTTATTCATAAATCAATTTAATATTAAACAATACACACATGAACAATAATGGATCGTTTAGAGGAACGCGTTGCTCAACTCGTCTCTCACGAGGAACTGATGGGCCTAATGAATGAATTTGCATAAACATGATAATGTGAAAGACATAACTACAAACAATAAAAACTCAATAATACACACATGAACAATAATGGATTTGTTTTGAGGCACGCGTTGCTCAACTCGTCTACCACGAGGAACTGATGGGCTTAATGAATGAATTTCATATAAGTTGACAAAATGAAATACATAATTACAACAATATAAACAATCTAGGTTTAGATCACGATATGGTATGGCACAAGTTTAAATAAACGAGTTAATTATTTTATGACACATGACACACCCCAAAACGTGTGATTAAAAAGGGGAAGTTGTAAGATTCACTCACAGTGGGTGCGTTCGGTTGATGATGTTGAATGCACGCGAAGTGGTTTTAACCACGAGTGAAATTAACCTAGATAAATAGCATTATGGTTCGGTAAGTAAACGGATTTTATTAATCCATTTTAGTAGGATTGTTGGGTGTATTTTTGTGAGTTTAAGGCTATTTTCTAACCTTAAAAATGTTATTTTTAAGTATTTTTAATTGATTTTTAATTAAAATAAATAAATAAAAATAATAAAAAAAAGTTGACTTTTTTGACCGTTGACCGTTGACCGTTGACCATTGACCTTGACTGTTTGACCGGTTCGTATGCGTGTAAGTGTGCGCTGAGTGAGGCTCGAACCCGAGACCTCCCGTACGCGTGCACGCAGTCTAACCCACATGTCTAACCCGAAATATTTCTGTTTTTAATTATATTTATATATTAATTAGATTAATCCGAAAATCAATTTATTTCTAAAAAGATTTTACTGAATCGGACCGGTGTGCTCCACAGGTCTCGAACCCGGGACCTGTGGGTTGAGTTAACACACAGTCCACCGCTGGACTTTGTGTCTAACTTGTTAAATAATCCGATTTTTATTATACTTATATACAAACTGAACATTTCCATTTCTGTCTTAAATAAAAAGTTTAATAATTATCCGGGCCGGTGCGGTAGCCCGGACTCGAACTCGTGTCCTGTGATTTAAACATACACACAGTCCACCGCTGGACTGTGTGTCTATCTTGGTTATTATTTCGGTTATTATTATACTTAACATATACAGCGGTGACTCCGGTTCGGTTAACAAAAAGACATTTTTATTAAGGCAAGCATGCGTGGGACAAGATTCGAACTCGAGACGTTTACGTGTTTAATGTGCACACAATCCACCGCTGGACTGTGTGTCTAACCCGAGTAATAACTTGATTTTAATTATACTTACACAGAAACTTCGTCTTCTTCGTTGATTTTAACCAGAATCGAAAGTCCGACTGGTTCGATGATTAAATCATGTTCGTTAGTGTCTGATGGTTAATTACATGTGAGATTAAAGACATTTTTATTAAGGCAAGCATGCGTGGGACAAGATTCGAACTCGAGACGTTTACGTGTTTAATGTGCACACAATCCACCGCTGGACTGTGTGTCTAACCCGAGTAATAACTTGATTTTAATTATACTTATACAGAAACTTCGTCTTCTTCGTTGATTTTAACCAGAATCGGAAGTCCGACTGGTTCGATGATTAAATCATGTTCGTTAGTGTCTGATGGTTAATTACATGTGAGATTAAATAAAAAGAATGAAGGATTAAGCGTAAGGTATACCGACCGGACTCCTCTGTTTCTCCGGCGAAACTCCGGTGACAGCAAACACTTCCGGCGACGTGTGTCTTGCAGCAGAGAGTCTTTAGAAAGCTTGAAAAGAATGTGGGTGACTTCGGTATAAGCTCAGGGGGTTTAGTAAGGCTTAGAAGTGTAGGGTTCGGTTTTCCGGCGATGAGCAGAAATTTTCCTGCGAGTGAAATTACGTCGGGTAAAGGTGCGGTCTTGAGCGAAAAAGCTTGCAGAGGTTTGAGGGGGTATTTATAAGGCAGGTTATCGATGAATTTGGTCCAATTTCCGACTTGATTCAAAGTCATTACGTATCCGGCGGTTATAGTTTGTGTCGCGGGTTCAGGCGTCGGTTATAACCGATGTAGTGTTTAAGGTTTACGTTATAACTGAAGTAACCGTCCAATCTCGCGAGATCGCCGGGATTTCCGACGACTGAAATTTGGGCGCGCCGATTTTGAATTCGAGGATTATGATATGTATTATTTGTTTCCATTAATTAACAAGAAGCATGAGTGGCGCAGTGGTTAAAGGGTTGAGTGTTAAGTTGTGTTGACCCGGCTGACTGACCCGGGTTCGAAACCCGGCAGAAACATATTATTTTTATTTTCTTATTTTTAACAGTTTTTCAAAAACAAATTATATATTCCCATATAATAATTAATTATGTATCGTTTAAAATTATTTTGGGCATTAAATTCGCAACGAAATTTTTAACTGATTGTTCGGTTAATAAACGGAGCGGGTTTGGTAAATCCGTTTTTGACGGATGTTACAGTATCCCCTGCTTTTTAGAAATAGTGATATATTTGACTAAAAATGATGGTGTTTAGTTTGACAGTTACATGCTTAGAAGAAGTAAGGTTTTAAGTTTTTGTTTGAGGCGGTAACGTTCCTTGTAAGGGTTAAGTACCCTATTACAGGAATCGCTTTTTGTTGCCTACTGTAAAAGTATTGATAAGCAGAATTGATTCGCTAACTATGATATCATGCATAAGAGTTTGGATATGTTTGGAAGGATATGGTTATATCCTAAGGCAAAACTTCTAATACTACAACCTACATGGAACTTCTCATAACCATCTAACAATACCTCTGATCCTTTGACAAGAATACTTATATATAGGAAGTACCAGCGGCGTATCCACCATATTCTTGTCAAAATTTCATTGGTTTTATCAGTAAGTTATGATTGGTTCTATGACTATAGAACATAAATAAATACAACAGCTAATATTTGAATCCACATTCTGATAGCATATATGTTTGAAAGGTGACAGTTCCTCTCTCGTTTGTTATGATGGAGAGGTTAGTTTATGTAGAAATAGAACACAGTCCAATTTCTTTAAATGGCGAGATGATATGAATGTAACACAAATTTCAACCAAGGCAATACTAAATCCTACATGGAACTTCTCATAACCGCCTGATAATGCCTCTGATCCTTTGGCAAGAATACTTATATATAGGAAGTACTAGCGGCGTATCCACCATATTCTTGCCAAATTTTCATTGGTTTTATCCACAAGTTATGATTAGATACCAAGAAACTACTAAATCTTACATAGAACTTCTCATAACGGTCTGATAATGCCTCTGATCCTTTGACAAGAATACTTATATATAGGAAGTACCAGCGGCGTATCCACCATATTCTCGTCAAATTTTCATTGGTTTTATTAGTGAATTATGATTAGTCCTATGTGACTCTACAACCAGTACAACAAACACAAAATACTGAAAATGAAAAAATGTCTGTGCGATCAAGGCTCAATCAAACGGAGCCGGTCATATTGCATTTACTGAAAATGAAAATGTCTGTGCGATCAAGGCTCAATCAAGCGGAGCCGATCGTATTGCATGTAATGGAAATAATAAATTTAATCTAAACAACAATCACACAAACAGCCTATACATGGAACCTCTCATAACCGCCTGATAATGCCTCTGATCCTTTGACAAGAATACTTATATATAGGAAGTACCAGCGGCGTATCCACCATATTCTCGTCAAATTTTCATTGGTTTTATTAGTGAATTATGATTAGTCCTATGTGACTCTACAACCAGTACAACAAACACAAAATACTGAAAATGAAAAAATGTCTGTGCGATCAAGGCTCAATCAAACGGAGCCGATCGTATTACATGTACTGAAAATGAAAATGTCTGTGCGATCAAGGCTCAATCAAACGGAGCCGATCGTATTGCATGTACTGAAAATAATAAATTTAATCTAAACAATAATCACACAAACAGCCTATACATGGAACCTCTCATAACCGCCTGATAATGCCTCCGATCCTTTGACAAGAATACTTATATATAGGAAGTACCAGCGGCGTATCCACCATATTCTTGTCAAATTCTCATTGACTTTATCCGCAAGTTATGATTAGTTCTATGTGACTCTACAACAAACACAACAACCACAAGATACTGATAATGAAAATGTCTGTGAGATCAAGGCTCAATCAAACGGAGCCGATCGTATTGCATGTACTGAAAAATGAAAATGAATGTGCGATCAAGGCTCAATCAAACGGAGCCGATCGTATTGCATGTACTGAAAAATGAAAATGTCTGTGCGATCAAGGCCCAATCAAACGGAGCCGATCATATGTGGGCACGCCAGGTTCAACCTCATAATGAAATGGGGAACATGCTCAACGCTCATAATGTAATGGGGAGCGGCGGCCTATGAAATTGCATGTACTGAAATAATAAACAATAATTACTCAAACAGTCTACACATGGAACCTCTCATAACCGCCAGATAATGCTTCTGATCCTTTGACAAGAATACTTATATATAGGAAGTACCAGCGGCGTATCCACCATATTCTTGTCAAAGTTTCATTGGCTTTATCCTTAAGTTATGATTGGTTCTATGTGATTCTAAAATATAAAGAAAAACATAAACTAAACGATTGGAGTTGAATCTGGATTTTCGGTGAAGAGGACTAGTTGGGTATCTTCGTTTGGGCCGTCATTATCTTCGACAGGATTGGCGTTGATGTTGAAGACTCTTCCTCTTGTTGGTGGCCCAGCGGTTGGATTTTCTTGGTTTACTTGGTTAACTGGGTTTGATTGAGCTTGAGTGTTGATGACGTTAACCAATTGAGGGCATGTGTTTCTAAAGTGGGTAGGGTCGCCACAATTGAAATAAGCTCGAACATATGGGAACATGGGGTATTGGGGTTGTTGATAGGTTTGGACCATGTTTTGAGTAGGGGGAGAGATTTGGTTTTGAAAGGTACGGCGAACCTTGCTCAAATGACCATAGCGTCCACAAGTTGCACATAGTCGACAAGGTAAGGTAAGGGGATGGTGATAAAAACAGTTGTTGCATCGAGGGTGAGGTCCAAGATATGGTTTCTTATTTGGGTAAGTTGAGTTGGGTGCCACTTGAGTGATTGGGATAGCTTGGATGGGTATGGCGTGTGAAATTGGTTGATTTCGTTGGATAGTAGCGAAAAGTTGCCCGTCTCTTTTTCTCTTAGAATTGGGTTGAGAAGGGGATTCGGTTTGGGTGTAGTCGGAGGTTTCAGTCGATGCTTTATCCTTCTTCTTCTCCTCCTTGAAGTCTTTGTTCCGGATTCGGTTCTCGGTGAGCTCTGTAGCTAACTCCATTGCTGCTTCCAAAGTTGCAGGCGTGGTACTTATTACAGAGTCTTGAATCTTTGACGGAAGACCACGAATGTAGTGGTCGATCAAACGGTAAAGGGGAATGAACATGTTGGGAACCATTGATGTAACTCGAGGAATCTTTTGTTGTATGTGGTGTGGTCTCCTTCCTTTTGCTTCAACGAATAAAATTCATCTTCTAATTTCTTGATTTCGCTCCTTGGGCAAAATCGTCTGGTCATGATTTCCTTCAATTCATTCCAAGTTAAAGTCATAACATCTTCAACACCTCGTTTGGCCTTCTCTGTATTCCACCTAGTAAGTGCTATTCCATATAATCGACCGGTAGAATATCGCACTTTGCGATCATCGGGGCAATCGCAATTTAGAAAAGTGTTCTCCATTTCTTCAAACCAATGGAGGAGAGCGGTGACACCTTCAGTCCCTTTGTATTTTGGAGGGTCGCATGATTTGAAATGCTTGTAGGTGCATTTAGTGGTATTTGGGGGAGGGTTGATAACATTTTGATTTTCTTGATTGACAGAATTAGCGGTAAGTGCTTGTTGTACTTGGATTACAATGTTGGGTATTACGACAGCCATTTGTTGAGCGATTAGGGCAGCCATGCGCTCGCGGGCTTTTCCTGCTCTCATCTTCCTACGGGTGAGGTTAGAAGACATCTACAAAGAATACATGTCAAGAGTATGAGTTGGATGCTTTTGGGATCATGGGTCGCATTCAGGAATGACATTCATAAAATAATTATAGAAAAATAAATCTACTACATCCATAGGATGTCTTGGGCTTTGCTCGCCATTAGGCCCTACATGCCGCCATACTTCACCTTCGTAATCATGTGGGCCCCCATGAATACCGGTTTTTTCATATGGTTCGCATGTGTTAGCCTGGTTGCGTACACTAAAACCCGGAGAAAATCGAGAAATATGTATACAACGTGTGATATTCGGAATGTGTCCAGGTGTAGACACGGTGACACCTCAAAGTGGGTTAGTTCGAACGACATTTGGTGTGGCATGCTTTGGCCTAATAGGTCCTTCGTACTCTCATCGTTGGTCCCCAGGTAGGCAAACTGGTCCGTTATATTGGATTTATACGAATGCCAACCTAGACAGGACGTTCCGACTACCGGTACTTGTACCCTTCCAGTTACTACATGCCCGTCGCAGAACTTACTTTGATGAGATTTGAAAATTGCAACAAAATCTTTGAATAATGAGAGTATGAAAATGAATTGAATATATGAACATTGATATATGTATAATGAATATGTATATAAGTATGTATGTTTGACTGTAAGTATAAACAAATATGAAACAAATAAATATCACAAGTTTGTATGTAACCACCTAATCAATTAAAATTTAGGCAGACTATAGTATAGGCTCTAAGGGTCTAATAACCTATCCTATATCCCTATAGTCATGGCTCTGATACCAATCTGTCACACCCCGACCCGCAGCGGAAAAGGTGATCGGGGCATGATTGAGTTATCATCAAAGCTCATGACATTTATTTTAACGTTTCATATTCATTAATACAATTAAATGGAAATTTACAATCATAATTACATCAATGACCTAAACATCAATCTAAGCTTCTTTGTTTTCTTCTAAGGCATTTCCTATGTTTTCCTTGCTTCATCCTGTTCACCTGTATCATGTGTAAAAAGGGTTTTTGGATCAACAAAAAGTTGGCGAGTGAATCCTATGGAAAACATTTGAACAAGTTTATTTAATTAATTATGAAATAAAGTGCACAACCACACATGAGTAAAAATAGATGTAAACTTATTCATAAATCAATTTAATATTAAACAATACACACATGAACAATAATGGATCGTTTAGAGGCACGCGTTGCTCAACTCGTCTCTCACGAGGAACTGATGGGCCTAATGAATGAATTTGCATAAACATGATAATGTGAAAGACATAACTACAAACAATAAAAACTCAATAATACACGCATGAACAATAATGGATTTGTTTTGAGGCACGCGTTGCTCAACTCGTCTACCACGAGGAACTGATGGGCTTAATGAATGAATTTCATATAAGTTGACAAAATGAAATACATAATTACAACAATATAAACAATCTAAGTTTAGATCACGATATGGTATGGCACAAGTTTAAATAAACGAGTTAATTATTTTGTGACACATGACACACCCCAAAACGTGTGATTAAAAAGGGGAAGTTGTAAGACTCACTCACAGTGGGTGCGTTCGGTTGATGATGTTGAATGCACGCGAAGTGGTTTTAACCACGAGTGAAATTAACCTAGATAAATAGCATTATGGTTCGGTAAGTAAACGGATTTTATTAATCCATTTTAGTAGGATTGTTGGGTGTATTTTTGTGAGTTTAAGGCTATTTTCTAACCTTAAAAATGTTATTTTTAAGTATTTTTAATTGATTTTTAATTAAAATAAATAAATAAAAATAATAAAAAAAGTTGACTTTTTTGACCGTTGACCGTTGACCATTGACCTTGACTGTTTGACCGGTTCGTATGCGTGTAAGTGTGCGCTGAGTGAGGCTCGAACCCGAGACCTCCCGTACGCGTGCACGCAGTCTAACCCACGTGTCTAACCCGAAATATTTCGGTTTTTAATTATATTTATATATTAATTAGATTAATCCGAAAATCAATTTATTTCTAAAAAGATTTTACTGAATCGGACCGGTGCGCTCCACAGGTCTCGAACCCGGGACCTGTGGGTTGAGTTAACACACAGTCCACCACTGGACTTTGTGTCTAACTTGTTAAATAATCCGATTTTTATTATACTTATATACAAACTGAACATTTCCATTTCTGTCTTAAATAAAAAGTTTAATAATTATCCGGGCCGGTGCGGTAGCCCGGACTCGAACTCGTGTCCTGTGATTTAAACATACACACAGTCCACCGCTGGACTGTGTGTCTATCTTGGTTATTATTCCGGTTATTATTATACTTAACATATACAGCGGTGACTCCGGTTCGGTTAACAAAAAGACATTTTTATTAGGGCAAGCATGCGTGGGACAAGATTCGAACTCGAGACGTTTACGTGTTTAATGTGCACACAATCCACCGCTGGACTGTGTGTCTAACCCGAGTAATAACTTGATTTTAATTATACTTATACACTACAGAAACTTCGTCTTCTTCGTTGATTTTAACCAGAATCGGAAGTCCGACTGGTTCGATGATTAAATCATGTTCGTTAGTGTCTGATGGTTAATTACATGTGAGATTAAATAAAAAGAATGAAGGATTAAGCGTAAGGTATACCGACTGGACTCCTCTGTTTCTCCGGCGAAACTCCGGGACAGCAAACACTTCCGGCGACGTGTGTCTTGCAGCAGAGAGTCTTCAGAAAGCTTGAAAAGAATGTGGGTGACTTCGGTATAAGCTCAGGGGGTTTAGTAAGGCTTAGAAGTGTAGGGTTCGGTTTTCCGGCGATGAGCAGAAATTTTCCTGCGAGTGAAATTACGTCGGGTAAAGGTGCGGTCTTGAGCGAAAAAGCTTGCAGAGGTTTGAGGGGGTATTTATAAGGCAGGTTATCGATGAATTTGGTCCAATTTCCGACTTGATTCAAAGTCATTACGTATCCGGCGGTTATAGTTTGTGTCGCGGGTTCAGGCGTCGGTTATAACCGATGTAGTGTTTAAGGTTTACGTTATAACTGAAGTAACCGTCCAATCTCGCGAGATCGCCGGGATTTCCGACGACTGAAATTTGGGCGCGCCGATTTTGAATTCGAGGATTATGATATGTATTATTTGTTTCCATTAATTAACAAGAAGCATGAGTGGCGCAGTGGTTAAAGGGTTGAGTGTTAAGTTGTGTTGACCCGGCTGACTGACCCGGGTTCGAAACCCGGCAGAAACATATTATTTTTATTTTCTTATTTTTAACAGTTTTTCAAAAACAAATTATATATTCCCATATAATAATTAATTATGTATCGTTTAAAATTATTTTGGGCATTAAATTCGCAACGAAATTTTTAACTGATTGTTCGGTTAATAAACGGAGCGGGTTTGGTAAATCCGTTTTTGACGGATGTTACAACCATGAATTCGTAATGACCATAACGAGTTCGGAAGGCGGTCTTTGGGACGTCTTCTTCATGCACTCTGAGTTGATGATAACCAGAACGAAGGTCGATCTTTGAAAAACAAGTGGCGCCCTGAAGTTGGTCTAGAAGTTTATCGATGCGAGGTAATGGGTAGCGGTTCTTGACCGTTAACTTGTTGAGTTCTCGGTAGTCGATACACATGCGAAACGTTCCATCTTTCTTCTTCACAAACAGAACAGGTGCACCCCATGGCGATGAGCTAGGACGTATGAATCCTTTGTCAGTCAGCTCTTGCAGTTGACTGGCCAGCTCTTGCATTTCGGATGGGGCTAACCTATAAGGAGATTTTGCGACTGGTGTAGCGCCAGGTATAAGATCAATGCGTAATTCGACTTCTCTCATGGGAGGAAGTCCTGAAATGTCGTCGGGAAAGACTTGTGGGAATTCTTTCACTACAGGTATATCTTCTAGTTTCTTCTCCTTATTTCCCTTCTTGACGACGTGAGTTAGAAATGCGACATAATTCTTGCGGAGATATTTTCGGGCTTGAAGGCAGGACATCAATTTGAGTCCTTTCGAAGGGGTTTCTCCAAAGATTCGTAGGGTTTGACCGTCTGCAAGAGGAATGCGAATGAACTTTTCGCGGCATACTACTTCAGCATGATGTTGGCTGAGCCAGTCCATACCAATTATAATGTCGAAACTTCCCAACTTCATAGGAATGAGGTCAACTGGAAAATCGTGATCGTTTAAAGTGAGGGTACAATTTCGTATAATAGAGTTTAATGAGACCGGTTTTCCGTCAGCAATTTCCACCGTTATGGATTCCATGAGATTATCACGAGTTTGGTTGAGGATGGGTTCAAATTCTAAGGACACAAAACTCTTATCTGCGCCAGTATCAAATAACATGGATGCATAACTACCATTGATGAGAAACGTACCGTTAACCACGTTGTTGTCGGCCCTAGCTTGATTGGCCTTGATGTTGAAAGCTCTTCCTCTAGCAGGTGGAGGAGCTTGGTTAGCTTGGTTCACCGGATTTGCTTGTGCTTGGGCATGAATGATGTTCACCAAGCGTGGACAAGTGTTTCTAAAGTGGTTTGGGTCTCCATAGTTGTAACAAGCCCGCATGGGTTACATCATGGGGTAGTGGGGTTGGTAGTAGGGTTGGGCCGTATGTTGTGCAGGTGGTAGGAGTAAAGGTTGTTGGGCTTGACCCACTATCTGATGGTGGGTCTGGGTTGAGGGTTGGTTGCGGTTCATTCGCTAAAGTGTGCGACAGGTTTGGATGGTGTGACCTGCACGGCCACAGCTGGTGCAATGTTGGCAGGGGTGTTCGGGAAAGTGATGGTATTGGCAACGGTTGCATTTTGGGTATTGGCCGGAGTATGGCTTTTTATATGGTGCAGATGAGGGGGCAATTTGGGTGATGGTGCAGTAGTGATAGGGGGTTTGTTTGTGTGATAGCAAAGTTTTTGTTGTTTCGCTTCCTTTTACCAGTAAACTTCGAAGAGAAGCCAGAATGGTTTGAAGTTTGAGCCACAATGGGAGCTTTCTTTTTCTCCTCCTTGAATTTACCGTTTCAGATGCGATTCTCGGTAAGTTCGGTAGCTAGTTCCATTGCGACTTCAAGTGTTGCTGGCGAAGTGCTTAGAACCAAGTCTTGAATTTTCGAGGGGAAGCCTCGAATGTAGTGTTCAACCAAGCGGTACACTGGGGTGAACAAGTTGGGAATCATTTGGTTTAGCTCGAGAAATCTTTTATTGTAGGAAGTATGATCCCCTTCCTTTTGTTTTAGCGTGTGGAATTCATCTTCCAACTTCTTGATTTCACTTCTTGGACAGAAGCGTCTTGTCATTATTTCCCTTAACTCTTCCCATGTTAAGCCCATAGCATCTTCGACTCCTCTCTTACCCTTCTCTGTGTTCCACCAGGTCAGGGCTACCCCAAATAGTCTCCCGGTTGCGTAACGTACCTTGCGATCCTCGGGACAATCGCAATTGAAGAAGGTGTTCTCCATTTCCTCAAACCAGTGGAGGAAAGCAGTGACACCTTCGGTCCCTTCATACTTTGGGGGATCGCAAGACTTGAAGTGTTTGTAGGAGCACTTTTTGGAGGGAGGGTTGTCGACGTTCTGGTCTTCTTGGTTGGGAGGGTTGATGGGATTCGCGGTGAGAGCTTGTTGGACTTGAATTACGATGTCAGGAAGCACCGCGGCCATTTGTTTTGCAATTTGGGTGGCCAAGCGTTCGTTTGACCTTCCTGACTTTCTACCTCCACGTAGTTGCCTAGCAGACATCTACAGGAACATACATAGGAAGATTGTGAGTTTAAGAAGTTTTTAGGTGCCATGTGTCGTTAAAAGTAATAAAATAACATAATCATAAATAATGCAACTACATCCATAGGATGTCTTGGGTTTGCTCATGTTTGGGCCTCCAATATCCCCCATACCATCGCCTGTATAGTCATGTGGGCCCCCATGACTATTGGCTTAGTAGGATTCACATTGGTGTTGGCGGTTTAACACTCACATCACCTGAATGAAAACCATGAAATATGTTTGCGAGATGTACGGTAGGAGGGTGTCCATGTATAGACACAATGACAACTCAAAGTGGGGTTAGCTCACACGACATTTGGTATAGCATGCTTTGGCCTAATAGGTCCTTCGTACTCTCATCGTTAGTCCCCAGGTAGGCAAACTGGTCCTTTATTTTGGATTTATACGAATGCCAAGCCTAGACAGGACGTTCCGACTACCGGTACTCGTACCCTTCCAGTTACTACATGCCCGTCATGAGAACTCACTTTGATGTGATTTGAAAATACAAAAATTGTTGTAAAAATCATAGGAATTGTGAGGTGTGTGCTCTCATGGATATGGTATGTTATGAGGATATGATTCATGATAAGCATTGTATACTAATATGTACTTATGAACATGCTTGCATAACATTGAATGTAACAATAAACACAAAGCATATAAACATCATGAATTTTGCATGTAACACATAAACAATTTAATTTTTTTTCTCAACTATAGTATAGGCTCTAAGGGTCTAATAACCTATCCTATATCGCTATAGTCATGGCTCTGATACCAATCTGTCACATCCCGACCCGTAGCGGAATAAGAGTCGGGGCATAATTGGGTTATCACCAAAGCTCATGATGTTTCCTAAAATGTTTCATATTTATTAAATTCGAATTACAACTTCAATATTCCAAAACAAGTTCATACAATTACAAGGAAAAAGAAACTAAGTAAACAATCCAAAGCCTAAACTGATTTATTCTTCTAGGCCGTCCTATATGTTTCTTGCTTCAACTGGATCACCTGTATCATGTGTAAAAATGGGGGATTTTGGGTCAACAAAAGTTGGCGAGTGAACCTTGTTAAAAACATTTGTTATTGATTTCTTGTTGTATTTAATATGGAAAAATTGTGCAATAATCATATGTGAGCAAACGTAAATAAACAAACAATCACAAACCACCTTGCATGAATATATGACATGAATGATAATGTATTGTGAGATCAAGGCTCAATCAAACGGAGCCGATCGTATGTTGGCAACGTCACGTTCCGCTCATAGGTAATGGGGAACATACGAGCCTATGATGATGTTTGTGAGATCAAGGCTCAATCAAACGGAGCCGATCGTATGTTGGCAATGTCACGTTATGCTCATAGGTAATGGGGAACAGACGAGCCTATGATGATGTATGTACTGAAAATGATAAATTTAATCTAAACATTAACCACACAAACAATTGATACATATTGGATACACATTTGATTATGGATATGATGGATGCACCAGTGTTCAAATATAATAAATAATTAAGCGACACATGATACACCCCAAAATGTGATTAAAACGGGAATTGGTAGAGATTCACTCACATTGGGTGCGTTCTTTTGATGGTGTTGAGTGCGCACGAGTTTTGGGATTTGATCGACGAGGAAAAACTAACCTAAAATTATAACGAAATGGTTCGGTAAATAAGTGAATTTTATTAAAATTTTAATAGAATTTTTAGATTTATTTTTGTGAGTTTAAGGTCATTTTCTAACTTTAAAATATTATTTTTAAGTATTTTTAATTGATTTTTAAATTAAATAAATAAATATAAAAAAATAAAAATTTTTTTTTTGACTTTTTGTTGACCGTTGACCGGTCCGTTTACCGGGCCGTTGACCGGTCGGACTGTGGCGTGAGTGCACTGAGTGAGGTTCGAACCCGGGACCTCTCGTACTCGTGCACGCAGCTCTACCAACTGAGCTACGTGTCTAACCCGAAATATTCTATGTTTTAATTATATATATATACTAATTCAATGTTTAATTTATTTGGTTTATATTAAAAGAATTTAAATGGTTGAACCGGTTGCAGGGACCCGGATCGAACTCGGGTCCTTTGGTTCGTAAGCGCACAGCCCAACCAGTTGGGCTGTGTGTCTTATCTGTTTAACTTACGGTTTATATTAATCTTATAAACATACTGAAACCTGTTCTGATTCAGTTTAAAAAAATTGGTTTTAATTCGGAAAGTCGGTGCGTTTGTAAGGTTCGAACTCGGGACGTGTGCATTGTTTGTGCACACAGTCCACCGCTGGACTGTGTGTCTAAACCGGTTTAATATCCGTTTTTAATTATACTTATACACATGTTTAACTTCATCTTCTTCGCTTATCGAATTACCGAACACTGAATTGACTGTTTGTTTGATTGACCTATTACGCTTATAATTGATTGAATTGAAATAACAGAAAGGAATTAAGGACTAAGATGTACCAATCACAGAGTGTCTTCTTTGAAATTTCCGGCAGAATTCGTCGGTTCTGTTTTGCGGATTCCGGCTAGGTGAACTGTGTTTGAAGTTTTTGATCATTGGTTTGAACAATTAAAGTATAAATCAAACGATAGTAAAGAAGTTTAGACAGTTATAACCGTCTGACGAGCGAATACGGTTTTCTGATCACGATTTCGGCGATGTTGGAAATCTCCGGCGACGAGCGTTTGAGCAAATGCAACCTCAGGAAGAAAGTGCAGTTGAGAGCGAAAGGTTTACGAGATGTTTGGGTGAGTATTTATAGGGATGAATGACTGGATTGGGTCTGAATCGAGATCAATGTTCGCAATCAAGATTTTCCGGCGGTTACGACTAAAATTGAGGGTCAGACGTTGGTTATAACCGATGTCGACGTCGGTTATAACGTTATAGTCAAAAGGAAAATGGCAAAACTCGCGGATTGCCGGATTATCCGGTGATTGCGAGTTCTGCCGCACTGAAGTCCGGTTTGAATTCGGATTTCATCTTAAGTATTATTTGTTTCGTAATATCCACAAAGAGGGCAAGTGGCGGAGCGGTGTGTTGTTTGTTTGATCTTATGGGCGACCCGGGTTCGAAACCCGGCAGCCGCATTTTATTTTTTATTCACTATTTATTATTAATTATCAATTAAAGTTTTTTAATTCTAATATATTTATTAATTATGTATCGTTTAAAATTAATTTGAGCAATAAATGTGCAATGAAAAATTATGACTGGATATTCGATTAATAAACGAAGCGGGTTTGGAAAACCTGTTTTTCGACGGATGTTACACTCACGTGGTGGAATGCTGAGAAGGTCAGACGAGGCGCTGAAGCCGCTGTAGCCCTAACTTGGGAAGAACTTCTGGAACTCATAACAAGACGCTTCTGCCCAAGAAGCGAAATTAAGAAACTAGAGGATGAGTTATATTCCTTGAAGCAAAAAGAGGGAGATCACATAACCTATAAGAAGATATTTCTCGAGTTGAATCAAATGGTTCCAAATTTTTTCACCCCTCTCTACCGTCTAATCGAACACTACATTCGGGGTCTTCCTTCGAAGATTCAGGATCCTGTGATGAGTACTACACCTGCAACTTTGGAAGCAGCAATGGAGCTAGCTACAGAGCTCACCGAAAACCACATTAGGAATGGGGTTTCAAGGATGATAGGAAGAAAGATAAAACATCAACCGAAACCTCAAACTTAACCCAAACCGAATCCTCTTCCCAATTCACTACCAAGAGAAAGCGAGACAGACAAAATTTCGCTCACTCAAACCAGTCAATCAGCTCCACAAGCCGTACCCCTTCAAGCTATCCCAATCACTCAAGTAGCACCCAACTCTGCCTACCCAAATAAGAAACCTTACATTGGTCCTCACCCTTAATGCAACACCTGCTTTTATCACCATCTACCTACCATACCCTGTCGATTGTGTGCTAATTGTTGGCGTTATGGTCATCTAAGTAAAACTTGTCGCATCTCTCAAAACCAAGCTTCACCCCTACCCAAAACATGATGCAACCCTATCAACAACCTCAATACCCCATAGTTCCATATGTTCGAGCTTGCTTTAATTGTGGCGACCCTACCCATTTTAGAAACACGTGCCCTAGATTGGTTAACATCATTAACGCCCAAGATCAAGCAAACCCAGTTAACCAAGCAAATCAAGCAAACCCAGCACCTCCACCAGCAAGAGGAAAAGCTTACAACATCAACGTAATCCAGTTAAAGCCAATAACGGTGCAAATGAGCAACCCAACTAGCCTTCCATCACCAAGAGACAAGACTTTGCTCCAACCGTCTAATTCTTAATATTTCTTATAAATCTCAATCTTTGTACATCCCTGTTTCAATTTGAGAATTTATGTATCCAAAAATTTTAATGCTAATTGATATTATTGTTTTATGTCATGTCTCTACTCATCGATTTAAAATTTCATGTCATCATACATCACGATGCACCTCGTCTCATCATTTAAAGAAGTTGGGTCGTGTCTCACTTTTTCATAGACTGACCCCTTCATCATAACACACGAGAGATGTGCCGTCGTCATTCAGTCATGTATTCTTTTAGATTTGAGACTCAAGCTTTGGCTGTTGTGTTTGTTTATGTTTTGTAGTTTTTAGGTGGAGCCACATAGAACTAATCATAACTTACTGACAACGCCAATGAAAATTTGACAAGAATATGGTGGATATGCCGCTGGTACTTCCTATATATATAAGTATTCTTGTCAAAGTATCAAAAGCATTGTCAGGCGGTTATGAGAAGTTCCGTGTAGTTTTTAATATCGTCGTGGTTGAAGTTTTTCGTCTGGTGATATAACTTTATCTTTTCAACGCATCGATTTTCTCAAAACTCTTATGCATGAGATCATATCCAGTCAATCAACTCTGTGTATCAACGCTTCTCATCTTAGGCATCAACAAGCGATTCCTGTAGCAGGGTATTCAACCCTTACCAGGAACGTTACCGCCTCAATCAAAACTCAAAATTTCACACTCCTCTGTTTATGTAATCATAAAATCCAAACATCACCCCTCTCTTTTCTGCTAAGAGATATTTAGAATTTAGTCAGTATACGTTGAGAGTTAAAACAAGAACCTAAGTTTACCTGAGAATGCAAGGGCATAATGCATGAGAAATACCCGTATCTCTTTCCAGTTATATCTATTACTTAAATTTCGGGATGAAATTTCTAAAAGTAGGAGATAATGTAACATTTGTGTAAAACGGGTTCCAAAACCCGTTTCGTTTAAGATTCAAGTACTTATTAAATGTTTTGTTACCCATTTATTTATAATTGGTGTTGAATAATTTTTATGATTAATAAATAAACTATATAACTAAAATAGTAAATATATACATATATATAAATATTAATTAATGAAGAAAAAAAATATATATATGTACACATAGGAGGTAACCGGGTTCGAACCCGGGTCTCCCACAAACTCACACACACAAAACACCGCTGAGCCACACACACTATTTGTTCTAAACCCAAACCAAATAAATGTTATACACAAACCCCTCCTCAACCCCGCAATTCAAAAAAACTTGCAGAAATCGAAACTGCTAGCAAGCATGAATTATGAAATCAAATCAATTACTGTTTTTCTTATGATTAAACGAGAAGCAACTGATTTCGAACAATTAGTGTAACCGAAAATTAAAAATCAATTTGTTTGAAACTGCTAGAAATCATTGTCTTTAAAACCAAAGATTTTGAAACCGAAAGAGATACTGTTTTGAGCACTATAAATATCAATCCTACATTCGATTAAACTCACCCACTTGCAAATTCACCCTTTGCTCAAATTCTCTAATCTCTCGTTGTCGTCGGAAATCGTCTGCACACGCCGGAAAACATCAACGGAAAAATCCAAACTTGTCTTCTAGTCGGTATGACTCTTTTAATCTTTTTGATTTCTTCTGTATAATGAATTGTAATCTTAAAACAGTTAATCACAACTGTTATCTGCGATTAACAGTTAGAACGAATTCTGGGTATTCCAATTCCATAAGATGAAGTTATTTAGCGTTTATGTATAATTAAAGTTGTTGTTTTAAACGGGTTAGACACACAGTCCAGTGGTGGACTGTGTGCAAACACAATACATACGTCTTGGGTTCGAATCGTACATGTCCCCGACTTTCAGGATTAAAATTCCATTTTTTTAAACCTTGTGCAGATCAACTTACAATGAGTATATAAATATAATATAATTTCGGATATTACCCGGGGTTAGACACCCAGCCTAGTTGGTAGGGCTGGGTGCAACACAGATCAAAGACGCGGGTTCGAGTCAGGGGCTATGCACCGGTTCGATCATTATAAAATTCTTTTTAAATAAACAAATTTCTGAATTAATCTAATTAGTATATAAATATAATAAAAACAGGGATTATATCGGGTAAGACAAGTAGCTCAGTTGGTAGAGCTGCGTGCACGTATACGGGAGGTCACGAGTTCGAACCTCACACACTGCCAATAATATACGAGTCTGGCCGGTTGTTGACCAGTCAACCCTGAAAAAGGGTAATTTTTTTAAAACTTAAAATCCTTTTTATTTTCACTAAAATTAATTAAAAATACTTAAAAATGAGGTTTTTAAAGCTAAAAAAATTGTATTAATTTCACAAAAATAAACCTAACAAGCAAATAAAAAGCTTTAATTAAAAACATTAGGTTCTAATAAAATTTATTTATTTATCGAATTACTACGTTATTATTTAGGTTAGTTTCCCTCGTGATTAAATCCAAATTCGTGCGCGTTCGTCATCAATTAAAGGAAACGTACCCACTGTGAGTGAATTCTTACAAATTCTCCTTTTTATTCATGTTTTGGGGTGTATCATGTGTCATTTCATATATTTTGTATATTCAAACACTTATGCTATTACCATTATATGATCTAACGTGTGATGCAAATGTTATTTTGTTGTATCGTGTGTTTACATTTTTGTCAGTTTCGTGCAATCATTCACATTAGGCCCATCTGTTCCTCGTTGGAGACGAGTTGAGCATTGCGTGCCTCATTAGATCGGCTCTGTTTGATTGAGCATTGATCTCATTGTTCATCATTTGCCATGCTTGTATGTGCATTGATTGATATTATGTGGTTTGTGGTTAGATTTACATATGCGTATACTCATATTTGGTTTATGCACATTTTTATTTAAATAACCAATATAATTAATTCGTTCAAATGTTTAAATAAGATTCACTCGCCAACTCTTGTTGACCCAAAACCCTATTTTTACACATGATACAGGTGGACAGGTTGAAGCAAGGAACACATAGGAAATTGCCTTAGAAGAAAAATAAAGAAGTCATGAATGTTGTGTTTAAAACATATTGTGCTTGTATGCATACGTGGTTGTTGTAATTTATCCTTTTAAATTACAAATAATAAATATGAAACTTTATAGTAAATGTCATGAGCTTTGATGAAAACCCAATCATGCCCCGACTACCATTTCTGCTGCGGGTCAGGGTGTGACAAGGAATCACTGGTAAGTTTTCCTTCTTTGTGCATTTTCGTTTATAGGCTTTTATAGCCAAAAGTCAAGCGTTTTTCGGAAAACGCTTTAACTTTCGGTTGAGACCATTATGGTCCAGCCATTTTTCGTAACGAACATGGCTAAGTGATTGTAATAAGTAGGTGTTAATCCCTATAAAGGGCACCTTCTGAAGATCACGTTTGCTAAACCAATTGACGGGTCAAAGTTTATATATTAAAAAGTCAAACAGGTCATTTTTCAGAAATATTATAATCTGATCTTATATATGTTATGAAACCTGTTTTGACACTTAAACAAGTTGGTAATAATTATTAGAACATGTATGAACATGTTCGGCTCATCAATTTCAGTTCTAGGGTCGGTTCGCAACCGAAAGTCGCAAAGTTTGACTTCTTCTTTGACTTTCGATTTTGACCCGATTTAGATTAGTTTACTACTGATCCAAAGTTTCATTATGACCATAATATAATTTAGCATAACCCTCTGAGGTTATATTACATAATCATAATCAGAATCTGAGTTTATGCAAAGTTCCGTAATTATGTCAATTTGATAAATATGCCCTTTTTGCATAAAACAAGTTTTAAAGATAATGAACTTGAAAATAAGTTTCCTACTGATGTCATATTATGAGTAGGATTATTTAGGATGTTAAATCAGATTATATACTGAGTTTTCAAACAAGTCCTTGTATTATGTCGGTAAATGACGATAAAGCCCTTGTGGCTCATAAAATGGTTTTAATCATACCTTTTCATATCATATCTTTTACCTACTGATATGTTATATTAAATAACATATCTAAGACATTTTAATCTGACCTTAAAATCAGTTTTCGTTAAACATCACATAAATCGTCATTTTACGACATAAGCGTCGTTTCGGCGCATAGTATGGTTTTAAACCATATTATTTGACCAAGACTTGTTACCTACTGATATTAAAACTCAATTTAAATATTTTTATAGTAGGTTTATGATATGAACTCAGAATCCCAAATAAATTATAAAACTATGTGTTAAATGACCAAAATGCCCCTTCGGTGCATAGTTTGGTCATAAAAGATAAATTACACATATAATTAATATCCTACTGATATTATATCATAAATAAAATATTTTTCCAGAATACTTATGATTATAAACTTAAATTATATTCAAGTTCCTTTTATACGGTATATAATTACCGAAATGCCCTTATGAGGCATAGTTTCGTTTTAAAACCTTAACGGGCATATAAGTTGATATCTTACTGATATTACAACTTAATTAAAGTATAATGGCATATAGAACTTGTCCATGACTTATCCGGTTACCCGAGATCGCTAATATGCGTACGGTTAAGTATATGCAACTATTTTACGGAAATTAACCGAAACGGGTTTAATCTTTTCATTTAAGTTTCAAAATCCAGAATGTTTATAGTTTACCCATATTACGCAAGTCAAAGTACTTGTCGGGTTTAAACTACATTCTATCCAATCATCGTTTAATCAAGCGTTATACGTTTTGATCATGTACACTACGGTCTAAGTCTATGACTTAAATAAAGACCGTTAGTATTTAATTGGTTAGCTTATGCCATAATCCAGACTAGAGCCTTGCCGGTAAATGCTATCTGCACTTAGTACTTTTGTGTACGGCTGAGTAACTAAAAATTAAAAGAAGATTAGCTTAGGTAAATACTCTCAACTTATTTTCCCTATACGGGCTTGGGTTACGGTAAATTATTACCGCTTGGTCGGAAATGGGATCAATCGAATGCCCGATTGTGGCTAGTAAATCCGCATATTCCGTTTTAATCAGTTTTGTTTGATAACTTAAATATCGGGGGTTAAATTAACGTGTCCTGGATATCCTCGGCTCATTATATTAGTTAATGGCCAAGACCTTAGCGCGGGGTGTAGGCATACACCTGACAGACGCTCAAATGAAAATTACCCAAGACGTTGGGGATAACTCCTCCGAGAGTTCTAAGTGGTGTGTATTTAATCATGTCTCGGTCTCTGTACTGGGCCCTGTATGTATGGACAAATATGTGAATCTGTTAACAAGGTTACAAAGTAACTTTCCCAAGTTATAAAAAGATTTGTGCCCTGTGCACTTAAAATCATTTTAAAATGTTTTCAAAATGAGTCAGTTGTGTGTATTTACCAGCGAAAGCTGACGTATCATCCAAAGGCTAAGCTTGCAGGTACAATACGAAATAGGCCGGAAGCTGCTCGGTAGTGAAATAAGAGGATCTTTCAAATCCTTAAGATCTGCCCTAAAGTCTGTTTTATATTCTTTCTTTGTACATTTTACGATCCGCATGTGAATCTTCTATTTCGAACCGCCTGTATATTACTTTCGTACTTTGAACATTTGGTTTGTAATAGTAATTTAAATCCAAGACTTACATTGTGCTTTGTTTAATTGACAATGATGTTATCAACTGACGTCACAATACTCCCCACCCGGGCCCACCGGTGTATGGATTTAGGTTGGAAATCCGGGGTGTGACAGGTTGGTATCAGAGTCAACGTTTGAGAGAATTAAACAATATCCTTCGTGTGTTTAATCTCAAACTTACAAGCATATTCCTTAGACTTTCGAGTCTAGGCTTTGACCTAGGATTACTCATTTCATTATTAAGTTACTAGTATGTTTTTGAATTGATTTTTAAACAGGAAAATGTCGCCAAGAGTACGAGGATGAGGAAAAGGACCTATGAGGGGAGGACCATCAGGACATATCCCTTCACATCCTCATCACCCGAACCCTTATGAGGACTCGAGAGATTCATGGCCATTTGCCCAACATTCGCATACGCATACCCAAAGTTCTTACAACTCATACTATTCACACCACTCCCATCACTCTCATCATTCTTACCATGATGAGTTTAATCCAAACCAATATTTGAATACACCTCCAGCTGATCAGGATCAGTTGGATCAACCCAACCTTATGGATGAGGACTCCGACCCGGAAATGCCGTGATCAGGATCGAATGCGCATCCTATCGAAATATCGAGCGATTCCAACTCCTATGTCGGATCGCCATATCAAGGTCCTAATGAGTGGGACCAATACTGGAGTCAATTCACCTTCGCCAACACTCCTTCCCATCATTCTCAACCACCTCCTATACAGGAAGATGTCCACATGGAACCCATTGACCAACCCCAACCTCCACCTGAGCCGCCAAGGAAGAAACGTGGAGTACGTATGTCAGTACGTGCGGGCCAACGGTCGGGTTCGCAACCACCATTGCCCAAACCCTACCCCATCATTCAAGAGGACCCACAAATGGGTGGACCCTCCAATGCTTCACCTGTGGTGGAACCGATGCCATCGCCAATGGTTCAACCACCATCATCGGGTTATAATAACCCAATCCCAACGTATCCGGATAACACTGGATACGATCCTTTTAACCCAACTACCCCTATTGATTAAACACTTTCACATGATCCTTACATGCAGGCGATCATGCATAATGCACTTTACCCGTCTCCTTTCTCACCTGCTTATCCACCTACTGGATATCCAAGTTATGGGTACCAGTATCCAGTTATGCCTCAACCACAACCACAACCTCCGCCACCACTAGAGGCCATTAATGAGGCCTTGGAAAGGATGAAAGAAATGCAACAACAAGCGGAGAAGACGGAGAAGAAGACGAACAAGTTCTTCAAGAAACTCTCCAAGCTGGTTAAGGGAAAGAAGGACGAGTGAAGTCTCTTCTATTATATATAGTCCCTGCGTGGACAAGTTATTTCTTTTAGTCCTTGCATGGACAATCAATTTAATTTATTCATTTCAAGTATTGTAATTTCATATTGTCATATATATATAATATATATATATATAATTATATATATATATATATGTACTCATCTTCTTCAAGCGATCGCCTCGATTTTACTCGAAATTTATGATCAGCTATATAATTCCAAAAAGATCTTACTGGTTTTGATTAGCCAAGTGGAATAGACCACATATTTGGCCAAATATATAAATGATAGTTAAGTACGAATGGGTCTTCTATCATGATACTTAAGGGAAGTTATCCTTCTATCCAGAGGTGGTGGACTTAGTTCAAGCCTCCAATTCATTAAGGTCAATGCGACCGGGACTATTAGTCGACCATTAAGGTACTCTTATGTTAACATTCAAGAATGTGCATACTCTTGTTAGTGTGACTTGAGGAACCACACTAGCCTTCAAGGTAATGGACTATGTCCCAACCTTAGATGATATAAATTATAATTGAAAACAAATAAAAATAAATTAATTAAAAAGGAAAACCGGCTGCCGGGAGTCGAACCCGGGTCAGCCGGAAATCCCCACCAACTTAACTTTCCCTCAATCAACCACTCCGCCACTTTAGTTATTTGTTATCATATCAAATCAGTTAATTCAAATAATAAAACACGGAAGTCAAATCCAGTCAAAATCGCGCCCAATTATCAGTCGTCGGAAATCCCGACGACTTCGCCGATAATTAACGTTTTCGTCCAATTTAACCGAAGAATTTACTTTGACGACGGTTATAACCGACGTCTGAACCCCGCGACATCAGTCGTAACCGCCGGAGAACGGCTGACCTTGAATTGAGACTGAAATCCGACTCTATACATCTCGATTCTTCCCTATAAATTCACCCACAATCCACCGGTAGCCTTTTCGCTCAACATTGCACCCTTTCTCGACGAAAATTCACTCGCCGGAAAATACCTGCAAATCGCCGGAAAACCGAGTCTCACATCCACACGCTAATTCTTTCGACTCTTTCTGTTTCAATCATTTGATTAATCTGTCACTAACACAACTCCACCATCAGAATCAATCCCAGTCAACGTGTGTCGAAATTCCTACCTTCACCGGAAAATTTCTGAAACTTTCGGAAACACACCGATAACTGGTATGAGCTTTCAAACTTCTGTTAAACTTTGATTAAGTACCTCAACTTCATAAATAATCGAACAGAATTGTTAATTGATTTCGACAGCCGGAGTTCACTTTCAGAACCGACGGACCTCTGCCGGAATTCTGTGAACAACACTGATCGGTACATCTTTTCCCCCAAACTCTCTCCATTCGTTACCTTTAAATTACTTATAAAGTTTAAAAACCAGATTAGGCATAAATCAGTCCAATCAGTCGGACTTTGTTTCTGGGTAAAGTTTAACGGAGAAGACGAAGTCGGGTTATAACATAAGAGTAATTAAAATCAGTTTCATAAACGGGTTAGACACACAGTCCAGCGGTGGACTGTGTGCAACAAACACACATGCGACGCGAGTTCGAATCCTGTCCCAGCTTTACTCTCTCGAAATAAAAAATTGTCTTTTTAACTGAACCGGGTTAACTCACAAACCATGTTAAGTATAATAAAAACCGAGTTAATAACCAGGTTAGACACACAGTCCAGGGGTGGACTGTGTGTACGCTAACTCACAGGTCCCGGGTTCGAGACCTGTGGTCAGCACCGGTTCGATACATTTAAAATCTTTTTAAAAATAAAGGATTTTCGGATTAAACTAAATAGTATATAAGTATAATTAAAAACAGAATTATTTCGGGTTAGAAACGTAGCTCAGTTGGTAGAGCTGCGTGCACGCGTACGGGAGGTCACCGGTTCGAACCTCACTCAGTGCAACAATAGAACTGACCGAACCGGTCAACGGTCAACGGTCAACAGTCTCGGTCAACGGTCAAAGTCAACATTTTTTTATTATTTTTATTTATTTATTTAATTTAAAAATCAATTAAAAATACTTAAAAATAACGTTTTCAAAGTTAGAAAGTAGCCTTAAACTCACAAAAATATATACCCAAAAATCCTATTAAAATAGTTAGTAAAATCCACATACTTACCGTACCTTTTCGTTATTTATTTGGTTAGTTATCTCTAGTCGATCAATCCCATAAACTCGTGCGCATTCAACATCTTCAAACAAACGCAGCCAATGTGAGTGAATCTCTACCAATTCCCCGTTTTAATCACATTTTTGGGTGTATCATGTGTCGTTATTTATTTATTATAATTAAACATTTGTGCATCCATCATGTTCATGATCAAATGTGTATTCAATATGTAACCGTTGTTTGTGTGGTTGAAGTTTAGATTTAATTTATCATTTCGGTACATACATTTCATAGGCCGCCGCTCCCCATTACCTATGAGCGTGAGCTGTTCCCCATTACCTATGAGCGTGAACCAGGCGTTGCCAACATAAGATCGGCTCCGTTTGATTGTGCCTTGATCTCACATACATTAGCATAGGCCGTCCGTTCCCCATTACCTATGAGCGTGAACGGGACGTTGCCAACATATACATTGACATTCTTATTCATGCTTAAGCAAGGTGGTTTGTGATTGTTATGTTTACATACATCTGTTCATATATGATTATTGCACAATTTTCCTAAATTAAATTTCAATAATAAATCAATAACAAATGTTTTAAACAAGGTTCACTCGCCAACTTTTGTTGACCCAAAATTTTCCCATTTTTACACATGATACAGGTGATCAAGTTGAAGCAAGAAACATATAGGGCGGCTTAGAAGAATAAACCAGTTTAGATTATGGATTTGTTTTAGTTAATTTTTCCTTTCCTTGTATTGTATGAATTTGACTTGGAACATTGAAATGTAATTTGGATTTAATAAATATGAAACATATTAGTAAAAATCATGAGCTTTGGTGATAACCCAATTATGCCCCGACTCTTATTCCGCTGCGGGTCGGGGTGTGACAGATTGGTATCAGAGCCATGACTATAGGGATATAGGATAGGTTAATAGACCCTTAGAGCCTATACTATCGTTGCTTAGAAATTTTAAATTTTTGTGTGTTAAATGCAAAATTCATGATGTTTATATGCTTTATGTTTATTGTTACATTCAATGTTATGCAAGCATGTTCATATGTATATATTATCATATAATGCTTATCATGAATCATATTCTCATAACATATCATATCCATGAAAGCACACATCACATCATTTTCATGATTGCTTTTACAATGATTTTTGTATTTTCAAATCTCATCAAAGTGAGTTCTCATGATGGGCATGTAGTAACTGGAAGGGTACAAGTACCGGTAGTCGGAACGTCCTGTCTAGGCTTGGCATTCGTACAAATCCAAAATAAAGGACCAGTTTGCCTACCTGGGGACTAACGATGAGAGTACGAAGTACCTATTAGGCCAAAGCATGCTATACCAAACGTCGTGTGAGCTAACCCCACTTTGAGTTGTCATTGTGTCTACACCTGGACACATTCCGACCATACATCTCGTAAACATATTTTGTGGTTTTCATTCGGGTCATGCGAGTGTTAAATCGCCAATACTAATGTGAATCCTACCAAGCCAATAGTCATGGGGGCCCACATGACTATACAGGTGAAGGTATGGGGGACATTTGAGGCCCAACATGAGCAAACCCAAGACATCCTATGGATGTAGTTGCATTATTGATATTTATGTTAATTTCATTTTTTAGACACATGACCCCTAAACACTCCATAAACTCACCATCTTCCTATGTATATTCCTGTAGATGTCTGGTAGGCAGCTACGTGGAGGACGAAAGTCAGGAAGGTCAAACGAACGCTTGGCCACTCAAATTGCAAAACAAATGGCCGCAGTACTTCCTGATATTGTAATTCAAGTCCAGCAAGCTCTCACTGCAAATCCTGTCAACCCACCAAATCAAGAGGATCAAAACATCGACAACCCTTCCTCCAAGAAGTGGTCCTACAAGCACTTCAAGTCTTGCGATCCCCCAAAGTTCGAAGGGACAGAAGGTGTCTCCGCTCTCCTCCACTGGTTTGAGGAAATGGAAAACACCTTCCTAAATTGCGATTGTCCCGAGGATCGCAAGGTACGTTACGCAACCGGGAGATTATCTGGGGTAGCCCTGACCTGGTGGAACACCGAGAAGGGTAAAAGAGGAGTTGAAGACGCTATGGCCTTAACCTGGGAAGAGTTCAGAGAAATGATGACAAAACGCTTCTGCCCAAGAAGCGAACTCAAGAAGTTGGAAGACGAATTCCACTCGCTGAAGCAAAAGGAAGGGGATCATACTTCCTACAACAAAAGATTTCTTGAGCTGAACCAGATGGTTCCTAACTTGTTCACCCCCGTGTACCGTTTGGTTGAACACTATATTCGAGGCCTTCCCTCGAAGATTCAAGACTCAATCCTCAGCACTTCGCCTGCAACCCTCGAAGCCGCCATGGAATTAGCTACCGAACTTACCGAGAACCGCATCAGGAACGGTAAATTCAAGGAAGAGAAAAAGAAAGCCCCCGTTGAGGTCCAAACTTCCAACCACCCCACCTCATCCTCAAAATTTTCAAACAAGAGGAAGCGAAATACCAGAAATTTTGCCGTCACTCAAACAAACTTCCCAATCTCTGCTACGCCCATCACACAAGTTGCTCCTTCACCCGCTCCATACAAAAGGCAATACTCTGGCCCTTACCCAAAGTGTACCTGTTGTCAATACCATCACTCCCCCGAATACCCCTGTCAATATTGCACCGGCTGTGGCCGTGCAGGTCACACCATCCAAGCCTGCCGCTCACTGCAACGAATGAACCGCAACCAACCCACAACTCAAACCCACCATCAAATAATGGGTCAAACCCAACAACCCCTACTACCACCACCTACACAACATACAACCCAAACCTACTATCAACCCAACTACCCCATGATGCAACCCATGCGGGCTTGCTACAATTATGGAGACCCAAACCACTTTAGAAACACCTGTCCACGCTTGGTGAACATCATACACGCTCAAGCTCAAGTGAATCCGGTGAACCAAGCTAACCAAGCTCCTCCACCTGCTAGAGGAAGAGCATTTAACATCAACGCCAACCAAGCTAGGGCCGACAATAATGTGGTTAACGGTACGTTTCTCATCAACGGTAGTTATGCATCTGTGTTATTTGATACTGGCGCGGATAAGAGTTTTGTGTCCTTAGAATTTGAACCCATCCTCAACCAAACTCGTGATAAACTTATGGAATCCATAACGGTAGAAGTTGCTGACGGAAAACCGGTCACATTAAATTCCATTATCCGAAACTGTACCCTTACTCTAAACGATAACGATTTTCCTGTTGACCTCATTCCTATGAAGTTGGGAAGTTTTGACATTATAATCGGCATGGACTGGCTTAGCCAACATCAGGCTGAAGTAGTATGCCGTGAGAAGTTCATTCGCATTCCTCTTGCAGACGGTCAAACTCTACGAATCTTTGGAGAAATCCCTACGAAAGGACTCAAGCTGATGTCCTGTCTTCAAGCCCGAAAATATCTCCGCAAGAATTATGTAGTATTTCTAACTCACGTGGTCAAGAAGGGAGACAAAGAAAAGAAACTCGAAGATATACCCGTAGTGAAAGATTTCCCGCAAGTTTTTCCCGACGACATCACAGGACTTCCTCCCAAGAGAGAAGTCGAATTCCGCATCGATCTTATACCTGGCGCTACACCCGTCGTGAAATCTCCTTATAGGTTAGCCCCATCCGAGATGCAAGAGCTGGCCAGTCAGTTGCAAGAACTGACCGACAAGGGATTCATACGTCCTAGCTCATCGCCTTGGGGTGCATCTGTTCTGTTTGTAAAGAAGAAAGATGGGACGTTTCGCATGTGTATCGATTACAGGGAACTCAACAAATTAACGGTCAAAAATCGCTATTCTCTACCTCGCATCGATGATCTCCTAGACCAACTCCAGGGTGCCACTTGTTTTTCAAAGATCGACCTTCGTTCCGGCTATCACCAACTCAGAGTACATGAAGAAGACGTCCCAAAGACCGCCTTCCGAACTCGTTATGGTCACTATGAATTCATGGTTATGCCATTTGGTCTAACCAACGCTCCAGCCGTCTTCATGGACCTAATGAACAGAGTTTGCAAACCCTATCTTGATCGCTTTGTTATAGTCTTCATCGACGATATTCTCATTTACTCAAAGTCTAAGACGGATCATGAACAACACCTGCGACTCATCCTCACACTCTTGAGAACCGAAAAGCTTTACGCTAAATTCTCCAAATGCAAATTTTGGTTAAAAGAAGTACAGTTCCTTGGTCATGTCGTCAATGACAAGGGAATTCATGTCGACCCCGCAAAGATCAAAGCAGTACAAGAATGGCAAGCGCCACGTACCCCAACCGAAGTAAGATCTTTCCTTGGTTTGGCTGGTTACTATCGTCGTTTCATATCAAATTTCTCTCGTATCGCTGCACCACTCACGGCTTTGACACATAAAGGAAAACCCTTCGCATGGGGACCTAAACAAGAAGAAGCCTTCCAAACCCTTAAGCAAAAGCTTTGTGACGCACCTATACTCACACTCCCCGAAGGTTGCGATGACTTTGTAGTTTATTGCGACGCATCAGGACAGGGATTAGGCTGTGTTTTAATGCAAAGGGGAAAAGTGATAGCCTATGCTTCTAGGCAGCTTAAACTCATGAGAAGAACTACACTACTCACGACCTAGAACTTGGAGCCGTTGTGTTCGCTCTTAAGATATGGAGACATTACCTCTATGGTACCAAGTGTGAAATTTACACTGACCACAAGAGCCTCCAGCATATCTTTAACCAAAAGGAGCTGAATATGAGGCAACGAAGATGGGTCGAACTTCTTAATGACTACGACTGTGAAATTCGGTATCATCCTGGCAAAGCAAATGTGGTGGCCGATGCACTCAGTCGAAAGGGTTATGCGAACTCCATTCGTCTTCTATGTTCGCAAATCATGACTAACATCAAAGACCAAATCCGAGAAGCTCAACATGTTTCCATAACAGAATACGACATACGCAATGAGTTATCTTGCGGAGCAGAACTCAAACTCGAAACAAAATCTGGCGGCATCCTGTATTACCTAGATCGCATATGGATTCCTGATCACAACAACCTTCGCGATACCCTTATGAAAGAGGCGCACAAAACACGATACTCCGTACACCCAGTAGCCGACAAGATGTATCAGGACCTTCGATACACCTACTGGTGGCCTGGCATGAAGAAGGATATTGCTGTTTTTGTTTCCAAGTGCCTTACCTATTCAAAAGTGAAAGCTGAACACCAACGACCCTCAGGACTTCTGGTCCAACCTGAAATACCTGTATGGAAGTGGGAAAACATAACCATGGACTTCATTACCGGGTTACCTCGCACTCCTGGTGGGTACGACACTATATGGGTAATCATTGATCGTCTTACAAAATCAGCTCACTTCATTCCGATTCGCGAAGACTTAAAAAATGAGAAACTAGCTCGTATCTACATCAGTGAGATCGTAAGCCGTCATGGTGTACCGTTAAGCATTATATCAAATCGTGATGGTCGTTTCACTTCACGAACATGGCAAGCTGTACAAGCCGCTTTGGGTACACGATTAGATCTCAGCACCACTTATCATCCCCAAACTGATGGTCAATCTGAACGCACCATTCAATCTCTTGAAGACATGCTTCGGGCATGTGTCATAGACTTCAAAGGGAATTGGGACGCTCACCTACCATTAGTTGAATTTTCGTACAACAACAGCTTTCATTCAAGTATTGGCATGGCACCTTTCGAAGCGTTATATGGTCGTAAGTGCCGATCACCTATATGTTGGCACGAAATTGGAGAAGCTCAAATCACCGGTCCAGAATTAATACAAGAAACAACCGACAAGATTCATCAAATCCGAAACAACCTTTTAGCGGCACAAAGTCGTCAAAAGAGCTATGCTGACAAGCGACGAAAGCCCTTAGAGTTTAACGTTGGCGACCAAGTACTTTTAAAAGTATCGCCGTGGAAGGGAGTAGTTCGTTTTGGCCAAAAAGGCAAGCTAGCACCACGTTACGTAGGTCCTTTCAAAATACTCGAAAGGGTAGGATCTGTAGCCTACAAGCTTGACTTACCGGAGGAACTCAACAGAATTCATCCCACATTCCACGTATCGAACTTGAAGAAGTGCCTCGCCGATGAAAATCTCCATATTCCTCTAGAAGACATTCAAGTCGATGAATCTATGCATTTCATTGAAAGACCAGTAGAAATTATGGACTTCGGGGAAAAAACGTTTAAGAAGAAGCCGCATCCCAATTGTCAGGGTACGCTGGGAGTCAAAACGAGGACCTGAGTTTACTTGGGAACGTGAAGACTCAATGCGCGAGAAATACCCACATCTTTTTCCTGTACCTACTACTACTTAAATTTCGGGACGAAATTTCCAAAAGTAGGGGATACTGTAACATCCGTCGAAAAACGGGTTTTCGAAACCCGCTTCGTTTAATAACCGAACAATCAGTTTTAAATTTTTGTTGTCTATTTATAACTTATTTTAATTTTAAACGATACGAAATTAATAAACAAATTAGATGATATAAATTATAATTGAAAAAAAATAAAAATAAATTAATTAAAAAGGAAAACCGGCTGCCGGGAGTCGAACCCGGGTCAGCCAGAAATCCCCACCAACTTAACTTTCCCTCAATCAACCACTCCGCCACTTTAGTTATTTGTTATCATATCAAATCAGTTAATTCAAATAATAAAACACGGAAGTCAAATCCAGTCAAAATCGCGCCCAATTATCAGTCGTCGGAAATCCCGACGACTTCGCCGATAATTAACGTTTTCGTCCAATTTAACTGAAGAATTTACTTTGACGACGGTTATAACCGACGTCTGAACCCGCGACATCAGTCGTAACCGCCAGAGAACGGCTGACCTTGAATTGAGACTGAAATCCGACTCTATACATCTCGATTCTTCCCTATAAATTCACCCACAATCCACTAGTAGCCTTTTCGCTCAACATCGCACCCTTTCTCGACGAAAATTCACTCGCCGGAAAATACCTGCAAATCGCCGGAAAACCGAGTCTCACATCCACACGCTAATTCTTTCGACTCTTTCTGTTTCAATCATTTGAATAATCTGTCACTAACACAACTCCACCATCAGAATCAATCCCAGTCAACGTGTGTCGAAATTCCTACCTTCGCCGGAAAATTTCTGAAACTTTCGGAAACACACCGATAACTGGTATGAGCTTTCAAACTTCTGTTAAACTTTGATTACGTACCTCAACTTCATAAATAATCGAACAAAATTGTTAATTGATTTCGACAGCCGGAGTTCACTTTCAGAACCGACGGACCTCTGCCGGAATTCTGTGAACAACACTGATCGGTACATCTTTTCCCCCAAACTCTCTCCATTCGTTACCTTTAAATTACTTATAAAGTTTAAAAACCAGATTAGGCATAAATCAGTCCAATCAGTCGGACTTTGTTTCTGGGTAAAGTTTAACGGAGACTACGAAGTCGGGTTATAACATAAGAGTAATTAAAATCAGTTTCATAAACGGGTTAGACACACAGTCCAGCGGTGGACTGTGTGCAACAAACACACATGCGACGCGAGTTCGAATCCTGTCCCAGCTTTACTCTATCGAAATAAAAAATTGTCTTTTTAACTGAACCGGGTTAACTCACAAACCATGTTAAGTATAATAAAAACCGAGTTAATAACCAGGTTAGACACACAGTCCAGCGGTGGACTGTGTGTACGCTAACTCACAGGTCCTGGGTTCGAGACCTGTGGTCAGCACCGGTTAGATACATTTAAAATCTTTTTAAAAATAAAGGATTTTCGGATTAAACTAAATAGTATATAAGTATAATTAAAAACAGAATTATTTCGGGTTAGACACGTAGCTCAGTTGGTAGAGCTGCGTGCACGCGTACGGGAGGTCACCGGTTCGAACCTCACTCAGTGCAACAATAGAACTGACCGAACCGGTCAACCGTCAACGGTCAACAGGCTCGGTCAACGGTCAAAGTCAACATTTTTTTATTATTTTTATTTATTTATTTAATTTAAAAATCAATTAAAAATACTTAAAAATAACGTTTTCAAAGTTAGAAAGTAGCCTTAAACTCACAAAAATATACCCAAAAATCCTATTAAAATAGTTAGTAAAATCCACATACTTACCGTACCTTTTCGTTATTTATTTGGTTAGTTATCTCTCGTCGATCAATCCCCTAAACTCGTGCGCATTCAACATCTTCAAACAAACGCAGCCAATGTGAGTGAATCTCTACCAATTCCCCGTTTTAATCACATTTTTGGGTGTATCATGTGTCGTTATTTATTTATTATAATTAAACATTTGTGCATCCATCATATTCATGATCAAATGTGTATTCAATATGTAACCGTTGTTTGTGTGGTTGAAGTTTAGATTTAATTTATCATTTCGGTACATACATTTCATAGGCCGCCGCTCCCCATTACCTATGAGCGTGAGCTGTTCCCCATTACCTATGAGCGTGAACCAGGCGTTGCCAACATAAGATCGGCTCCGTTTGATTGTGCCTTGATCTCACATACATTAGCATAGGCCGTCCGTTCCCCATTACCTATGAGCGTGAACGGGACGTTGCCAACATATACATTGACATTCTTATTTCATGCTTAAGCAAGGTGGTTTGTGATTGTTATGTTTACATACATCTGTTCATATATGATTATTGCACAATTTTCCTAAATTAAATTTCAATAATAAATCAATAACAAATGTTTTAAACAAGGTTCACTCGCCAACTTTTGTTGACCCAAAATTTTCCCATTTTTACACATGATACAGGTGATCAAGTTGAAGCAAGAAACATATAGGGCGGCTTAGAAGAATAAACCAGTTTAGATTATGGATTTGTTTTAGTTAATTTTTCCTTTCCTTGTATTGTATGAATTTGACTTGGAACATTGAAATGTAATTTGGATTTAATAAATATGAAACATATTAGTAAAAATCATGAGCTTTGGTGATAACCCAATTATGCCCCGACTCTTATTCCGCTGCGGGTCGGGGTGTGACACATAGCCTATGTGATCAAATTTGATCCGGGCTAATATCACCTCTGCGGTGATAAATAAGACATCGATTAGTGATGTATTGCCCTTGGGGCTATGATTTAAAACATCCATTAGTGATGTATTGCCCTTGGGGCTATGATTAAAACATCCATTAGTGATGTATTGCCCTTGGGGCTATGATAAAACATCCATTAGTGGTGTATTGCCTTTGGGGCTATGATAAAACATCCATTAGTGATGTATTGCCCTTGGGGCTATAATTTAAAACATCCATTAGTGATGTATTGCCCTTGGGGCTATAATAAAACATCCATTAGTGATGTATTGCCCATGAGGCTATGATAAAACATCCATTAGTGATGTATTGCCCTTGGGGCTATGATTTAAAACATCCATTAGTGATGTATTGCCCTTGAGGCTATGATTAAAACATCCATTAGTGATGTATTGACCTTGGGGCTATGATTCAAACATCCATTAGTGACAGGCCTATGTGCCATAATTTTATGTCCATTAGTGACAGGCCTATGTGCCATGTTTTAAATGTCCTTTGTGACAAGCCTATGTGTTATATATATAATTGTCTATATAACAATGACAGTTGTGACATTACGATCCACTGTCTAGTAATATATGGATTATGCCCAAAATTTTAATTTGCCTTTAATGGTCCTATTAAGACCTAGGCCAAAGATAGATATGATAAGCCTAAGAGTTGTGATATTATTCACACTAGCTTGATTAGGCAATGGATTGTTATATCTAATGTTTAAAGCCAAATGGTTTTAATACCATGGCTAAAAGAGAAATTTTATTGGTTTGCAGAACCAAAGCTCAAAGAATGGCTAACTCGGATGAGGCACAAAGTAGCCACCGAGATGTTGATTCTAACAATGCCGAAAATAGAGACATTAATAATAATGATTTCCAAGCTCGCATTGATGCGACTGTTGAAAAGGCCATGGGTAAGGCCATAGAAAAGCTTAAAGAGTCAAGTGCTACTCGCTCTAGACCATTATTGATTACCCCATCCTCAGCTCATAGGAGGAGCTCTGTTCACTCTTCAAATGCGAAGAGTAAACCAAAGAAAATAGATTTTGCTGATAGGTCCCGTTCTTCTAAAGACGGGTGCACCTATAAATATTTCGTCTCTTGTAAGCCCGAGACTTCAATGGAGAGAAGGGGGCTGTAGAAGCCTTGAAGTGGCTGGATGAGATGTAGACAATCGTAGATATCAGCGGTTGTGCTGATAAGGATGTGGTCAAATACGTATCACAATCCTTTAAGGGCGATGCCCTAATCCGGTGGAAAGCCATGATCCAGTCTACAGGTAAAGTACACCTGTATAATCTGGGATGGTCCAAGTTTATGGACCTTGTTAAGGAAACATATTGCCCACCCCATGAGGTGGAGAAAATAGAGACAGACTTCTTGTCTCTTTCGATAAAAAACCTAGATTGTCGGAAGTATGTTTCTGACTTTTACTCCCTATCTAGGTAAGTTTCCTATCTGATCACCCTTGAGACCAAACGCATTGCGCGTTTTATTAATGAGTTAGTGCTCGAGATTAAGGGCATGGTAAAGGCTGCTCAGCCTAGTACCTATAGGTCTGCTGTTGACCTATCTCTCTCCCTCACCCTTGATCTAGTGAGGCAAAAGTCAATTAAATCTGAAATTGATGGGAAAAGGAAGAGAGAATATGACAACTCCCAAAGGTTTAATAAGAAAAATAAAGGGAGATTTGGGTTCAAATGGAACCAAGGCAAGTCGGCTGTGACGCCAATATGCAAGACTTGCAACCGAAGGCATTGGGGATAGTGTAATTATGATCCACAAGCTAAACCTTGTGGCATTTGTAAAAGAAGTG
Source organism: Scalesia atractyloides (assembly GCA_947069175.1). Lineage (NCBI taxonomy): Eukaryota > Viridiplantae > Streptophyta > Magnoliopsida > Asterales > Asteraceae > Scalesia > Scalesia atractyloides. The sequence goes on from CAMTDV010000022.1 coordinate 5,456,706, forward strand.
GGCATAAGACCCTAGATTGCAAGGATCTTAAGGATGTCGTTTGCTATGTCTGCAATGAAAAAGGGCATATTAAGACTAATTGCCCTAAGAATCTAAAGAATAATAATCTGAAGCCTGGAGAGGCCAAGTAGGGGAATGCCCGTGCTTTTCAATTAACTGCTAAGGAAGCTGTTAATGACAACAACGTCATAACAGGTACTTTCCTCATTAACGATATTTATGCTAGAGTTCTTTTCGATTCGGGTGCGGATAAATCTTTGTTGATCATAAGTTTAGTAAACTATTTAACTTGCCCATAAGAACTCTAGATAAAACTTATGAGATAGAACTTGCTGATGGAAGTTTAGAATTCATCATTTCCATTCTTGATGGATGTTCTATATTCATTAAGAATCATCATATCCCTATCTCCTTGCTTCCAATGAAATTGGCGGGGTTCGATGTAGTCTTAGGCATGGATTGGTTACCCCATAACCAAGCCCGTATTGCCTGCGATAAGAAAATCATCGAGATTAAAACCCCATCCGGTGAAATGATCACCATTCTTGGAGACTCACACTACGGATTGCCAGACAAGGTGTCGTTATTTAAGGCATCCAAGTGTTTGGGGAGAGGCTACATGGCACAAGTAGCTATTAACGAGCCTAAGCCGAACATTGAAGACCTACCAGTTATCTCGGAGTATTCCGATGTTTTCCCTGAAGAATTACCAGGCCTACCTCCAGACAAACAAGTGGAGTTCGGGATTGATATTATACCAGGGTCAGCACCCATAGCTAGAGCTCCATATAGGCTAGCACCAATGGAAATGAAGGAATTGAGGATGCAACTAGACGAACTCTTGAAGAAAGGCTTTATTCAGCCTAGTTCCTCGCTTTGGGGAGCTCCTATCCTCTTTGTTAAGAAAAAAGACAGTTCAATGCGGATGTGCATTGATTACCGAGAACTGAACAAGTTAACAATCAAGAATAGATATCCTTTTCCAAGGATCGATGATTTATTTGACCAACTTCAAGGGGCTAATTATTTCTCCAAGATCGATTTGAGATCAGGATATCATCAATTGAAGGTTAGGAGTGAGGATGTTCCTAAAATAGCCTTCAGGACCCGTTATGGTCGCTTTGAATTTTTGGTGATGCCTTTTGGGCTCACAAATGCACCAGCAACATTCATGGATCTCATGAATAGAGTCTGCAAACCGTATTTGGATAAGTTTGTCATTGTCTTCATAGACAACATACTTATCTATTCTCGTAATCAAGCTGATCACGGGAAACATCTTCGGTGCATTCTAGAATTGCTAAGGCAAGAGAAGCTTTATGCTAACTTCTCTAAATGTGAATTTTGTCTTAGAGAAGTCCAATTCCTTGGACATGTTGTAAGTGAACGTGGTATCCAAGTGGATCCCGCCAAGATAGAAGCCATAATGAATTTGGAAGTTCCCAAGACTCCGCCAGAAATTCTTAGTTTCTTAGGACTGGCTGGTTATTATAGAAGGTTCATTGAGAACTTTTCGAGATAGCCATTCCTTTGACTACCCTGGCCCGTAAGAATGTTAAGTTCGTTTGGGGTCAAAACCAACAAGAATCTTTTGAGATTCTGAAACACAAGTTGAGCAATGCTCATGTGTTATCTCTACATGAGGGTATAGAGAACTTTATTGTTTATTGTGATGCTTCGCACACCGGCATGGGCTGTGTGCTAATGCAAAATGGCAAAGTAATTACCTATGCATCACGACAATTAAAGGTGCACGAAAGGAATTACACCACCCATGACTTGGAATTGGGTGCCGTTGTGTTTGCACTAAAATTGTGGAGACATTACTTGTATGGCGCAAAGTGTATTATATACATTGACCATAAAAGTCTCCAACATCTCTTCAATCAGAAAGAGTTGAACATGCGACAACGCTGTTGGATGGAAACACTTAATAATTACGATTGCGAGATTCGCTACCATACCGGCAAGGCAAATGTAGTTGCTGACGCTTTAAGTCGCAAAGAAAGGGTTAAACCTATTATGATTAACACCAAGAGCATAGAGCTCAGAAATAGTTTAAGTGAGAAGCTATTAGATGCATAAAAGCAAGCCCTGTTAGAGGCTAATATTATTAAGGAAGGATTAGGCGGAACTGCTGATCAATTAACGCCTGGAAAGGATGGAATCCTTAGATTTAATGACAGAATATGGGTTCCGATCTTTGGAAGACTTAGAGATCTAATCCTCCAAGAGGCACATAATTCAAGATACTCAGTTCACCCGGGTGGTGACAAGATGTATCAAGATTTGAAGAAGAATTACTGGTGGATGGATTTGAAGAAATTCATAGCCACTTATGTAGCCAAGTGTCTGACGTGTTCGCAAGTTAAGGCCGAACATCAGAAACCGTCAGGACTTCTACAACAGCTTGAGATTCCCACATGGAAATGGGTAATGGTAACTATGGACTTGATTACCAAGTTACCTAAGACCAAACGTGGTAATGACACGATTTGGGTCATAGTGGATAGGCTGACTAAGTCAGCGCACTTTTTGCCAATTAAAGAGACTTATAGTTCTGACAAATTGGCTAAATTGTGTGTGGACAAGATTGTGTCTCTACACAGTGTGCCGGTATCTATTGTATATGATAGAGATACTAGATACACATCTCACTTATGGAAAAGCTTCCAACAATCATTAGGCACACGATTAAACTTTAGTACGGCTTACCATCCGCAGACTGATGGTCAAAGTAAGCGTACTATTCAAACATTGGAATACATGCTTCGGGCATGTGTGATTGATTTAGGTGTAAGCTGGGATGACCACTTGCCCCTAATAGAATTCTCCTACAATAATAGTTATCATACGAGCATCAAGGCTGCTCCTTTCGAGGCCTTGTATGGGAGATAGTGTAGAACGCCCGTGTGTTGGGGAAAAGTTGGGGAAGCCCAACTATCAGGACTAGAAATTGTCCTGGAGACCACGGAAAAGATTGTGCAAATCCGTGATCGTCTCAAAGTTGTCAGAGATAGGCAGAAGAGTTATGCTGACAAGAGGCGAAAACCTCTTAAGTTCCAAGTAGGGGACAAAGTCATGTTAAAGGTATCACCATTGAAAGGTGTGATGAGCTTTGGAAAGAAGGGCAAGTTAAGCCCAAGATATATAGGACCATTTGAGATAATCGAATGTGTCGGCACTATAGCTTATAAGCTCAGGTTGCCAGAGGAGCTTAGTGGAATTCATTATGTATTCCACATATCTAACCTTAAGAAATGTCTAGCCGATAAGTCGCTAGCAATGTCGCACAATGATGTGCAGATTAATGAAAACCTGAGGTTCGTTGAGAAACCAATTTCGATCGAGCATCGACAGGTTAAGAAGCTCCGAAGAAAATTGATACCTATTGTAAAGGTTAAATGGGATGCCTTTAGAGGTCCTGAATATACGTGGGAGGTTGAGTCCACTATGCGACAAAAGTACCCCCATCTTTTTTAATAAAATCTCGAGGTCGAGATTTCTTTTAAGGGGGTGAGAATGTAACACCCTGTAAAAATCGTGTCCAGTAATATAGTGACACATGTTCTATTTTTAAATTTAGTCTATTTGAAGACTAACAAGGACTAAAAGTGTCAACATGCTCAAACTAAGTCGCTGAGTGATCTTTTGATGTCAACATGCTTAAATATAGCCTCTGAGTGACCATTAGCGTCAACATGCAAAAACTTGGCCTCTGAATGACCGTTGTGTCAACATACCCAGCCTCTGAGTGACATCGGAGTCAACATGCTTATAACGAGCCTCTAAGTGATCTTTTAGGAAGTCCTAACCCTCATATGTCCTGTTTGTTAGACGAGAGGTAAATCCATTAAATTGTGAAAGTTGACAATGGAGGGATTAATAGTGTCGACATGTTAATTTATACCTCTGAGTGACCTTTTAACGAACCGAGAGCTCGACAATGTCCGGGCATAATCCCGGATATGCCAAGTATTGGCTACGGAGTGCTAAAAGTGCCAAAAAGGTGTTTTAGGAGGTTATAGAGGGTTTTATAAAGTTAAGGGGCTAGATTTTTACGCATGTGTAAATATAACAAATTTACACATATGTAAATGACAAACTTATACATGTGTAATTTTTTTTATTTACAAATTCACAAAAATTTAAATGTGTAAATTTAATTTCGAACATTGTATTCGAATAATAATGATAAGTTTCCAAAGAAATTTTGAATTTGAATTGTTTTTGATCAAGTTCTCGTGGTTTTTTCATTTGTTTTTACGGTTCTCGTGATATTTAGCGTTCTCATTTAAACATTCCCCTATATATATATATATATATATATATATATATATATATATATATATATGCATGTGTATTTTTTAAACTGTGTGGTACATGTTTGTGAGTATGGTGCGTTGTTGGTATGTGTGCGTATGTAATGTGTCATGTGTGTGTTTTTAATTTGTTTGTGTGGTGTTGTGTACGTATTGAGTGTGTGTGATGCATGTATGTTTTTGTATTGCATGTATGTGTATTTCATGTCTGTGTTGCTTTGTATGCATGTGTTTGTATATTAAAGTTTTTTTTTTTTTATATTTTGTTTAGTTACTTTGTTTTTGTTTCTTTCTTTGAGATTTATATATATATATATATATATATATATATTTAAAATAAATGATATTACATCTGTAACTTATTTGAGATGAGTGAATTATTTTATGCAAACTATCATTATACATTAACATAAGATCATTTTGGGTTCTAATGGCTTTTATTCTAAGAATTACGTCCGCTAAACTCATGTCTTTCATATTGAATCTCACTTTCAACATGCCTTTAGTAGCTTTGATAATTATATCATTACTCTCAATAATAAGCATATCGTCTACATAAATGCATAAGATCACATAACCTTTCGTTGTGTTGTTAAAATAAACACATTTGTCGTACTCATTTACTGAAACCACTGTCAATCATGACATTACAATCTTTTGGTGCTATTATTTTGGAGCTTGCTTCAATCTATACAAAGACTTGATGAGTTTACACATTTTTCCCTCTTGACCTCAGGCGGAGAAACCTTTAGTTGCTCCATGTAAATCTTTTCTTCCAAATCGCTATTTAGAAAAGCGGTTTTTACATTCATTTGGTGAACTTCCAAAATTCTGAAGGTCGGTTATAGCAAGATTCGATCTTATGCAAGTTATGCGTGTCACATGCAAGTAAGTATCAAAGTAAACTAGACCTTGTTTTGTCTAAATTATTTTATCACCAACCTAGCCTTATATTTATCAATACTTCCATCAGTTTTCATCTTCCTTTTGAATATCCAACGATATCCAGGTGGTTTACAACCAGGTGGAAGGTCTACTAACTCCCAAGTATGAATTTGCAATTTAGAATCCGTTTTGTTCTTTATTGCTTCGTTCCATTGAGGTCCTTTTGAAGAGAAATTGATTGTTTTAAGTCGGGAATTGAAACATTCATGAAATTGATTTTACAAAATGAAAATGAGCTTATAAAATGAATCTGGACCCACCGTAAACTTGATGGCCCCACATAAAAATAGTTTTTATGCCCGTCCAGTGACCGAGTATTTTCATGTCATAATGACACAATGTAAGACCTAAAACTTTACGACCAAAAACATAAATAAACACAATGAAAACGGGTCAAAATTAATATTTTTGAACATTACATACATGCTTCTAAAAGGATCAAGTTATCATTCCAAGTTTTTAAATATATATATGAGCGTGTGTAATAAAAAACCACCATAAACTAACATACAAACAAAAGTGTTTAACAAAGGCGTATTAACACCACCAACTTGACCGTAAGAGTTTTCTACAACAATTTTTTGACCCGTTTAGCTAGGTATCATCTCGGAAGCGCTTGTAAGTGGTGTGTTCGTCCCAAGCTCGCAACGACTTAAGAGGAGGTTTTACCTACAACCCTGACAGCACAATTTAATCGCAACAATACACATAAAACACAATTTCAGACTTGCACATACGACATGGTATCCATACTTTCAATTTCTTTCGTTCTTATGAATGTAATAGTTCTTTTGCAAAATTGTACTCACTCAATCCAAGTTTCGTTCTTTCCATTCTATATATCTTTCAAGTTTTCCATAATGTCGAATCATTTGACCCTACCATACCCAAGATCAATGTCTTGACCTTTCACTCATTTTTGGCATTTTTAGCCGTTCGATGGGTCAGCTTCACACATTGGAGATTTCCTTCTAAGTTATATATTTTCACCTAATGTTTGCTCAATGACACTACTAACAACTAATGTAAAACTTGTAAGCTAAAACAACTTACTCGATCGTGTGAGCCTTGTGTTTTCTTGTCGCTTGGACCTTCTTCCTTCACACCAGGTGATTAAGGCCCTTAGAGGATCAAGAATGTCAACACATACAAGTGATTAGCCTCAATTTCCTACTTCAATTGCTGAATTTTGAATGTTTTTGATAAAGAGGGCTTGTCTCCCCCCTCTCTCTCTCAATCTCGTTATACACACACATGTACTGATGTTCTTGTTTTGCATTTTTCTTTTATTATAACAACTTTTAAGTTTGTTCACTTTCAACATTTCTAGTTTTATTGATTATTTCTTTGTTCACAACCTCTATTCTTTATACTAAAAGTCTCCATTTAACTTGGTTAGTCATATCTAGTTACTACACCTCATGTTATAAGTTTTAGATACTCATAAAAAATAAAACATAAACTTTCGGGGTGTTACGCATAAATATTTACGAACTACTTATAATCTCACCCAATAAGTCACAATCAGATCTCTCATTATCATTTACTTAAATATCTGTATAAATATTATGAATATGCAATACATTACACTACGCGAGCCGCTTGAGAGACACCTTTGTTTTTTTTACTACGTGCGCATGGTTCAGTACAGAGTCTGCAATGAGTAGGTGACACATGCTCAGCCTAGCTGATGGGATGGCATGCGTGGGTGGTGCGAGTGCATGGCGCATGACCAGGGAGTGTCCTGGGCTGCACGCGCGACTTCTAAAGAGCACCTAGGTGGGGCACACATGGTGTACGAAGATGAGCCAATATGGCGCAACTGTGTGACGTGTCCATATAGGCTCGTGGACAATGTGGCTTGTACGCACACGTGTGCAAAAAATAGCGCGCGCACCGGTGTACTAGTTCTAGCCCACACGTGTCTCGCAGGAGCTTACTAGTGTCACACCCTGACCCGCTGCGGAAATAGAAGTCGGGGCATAATTGAGTCATCATCAAAGCTCATGACATTTACTAAAATTAAGTCTATTTATTAATCTGAAATTTAAGAACAAATATCTAAACACAAAGAAACATATAAGCACAAGAAAAACATTGTTCTAAACAAGATATATTTTATTCATCTTCTAAGGCCAATTCTATGTATTCCTCTCCACAGCCTGTCCATCTGTATCATGTGTAAAACAAGAGTTTGGGTCAACAAAAGTTGGCGAGTGAATCTGAATTTAACAATTAAACAGTTTAATATATTGGTTGTTTCAAAAAAATTTGCATGGACCATATATGAACTTATGTATATGTACTTAAGTCACAAACCACATTATACCAACAATGAACATATGAATATGATGCATGGTGTACTTGAGATCAAGGCTCAATCAAACGAAGCCGATCTAATGAGGCACCTGATGCTCAACTCGTATCCCACGAGGAACTGATGGGCCTTAAATGAATTATTGCACTGAAATGATAAAAATGTAATCACACATAACCACAACAATTAAACATACACATTAGATCACATAATGGTAGTAGCACACGTATTTGTATAAATAAAATAAATAACGACACATGATACACCCCAAAACGTGAATAAAAAGGGGAATATGTAAGGATTCACTCACATTGGGTGCGTTTCCTTGGATTGATGATAAATGCGCACAAGTTTAAGATTTAACCGACAAAGGAAACTAACCTAAGTAATAACGTAGTAATTCGATAACTATATAAAAGTTTATATTTTTAATTTAATACTTTCAATTAGATTTTTAGGTTATTTTTGTGGTATTTAATACGAATTTTTAAGCTTTAAAACCTTATTTTTAAGTATTTTTAACAAATTTTTAGAGAAATAAAAAGGATTTTAATTTAAAAAAAAATACCCCTTTTCTCAGGGTTGACTGGTCAACGACCGGTTCAACTGTTTAATTATTGGCATCGTGTGAGGTTCGAACTCGTGACCTCTCGTATACGTGCACGCAGCTATACCAACTGAGCTACGTGTCTAACCCGTAAGTTATCTGATTTTAATTATTCTTATATACTTATTAGAATATTTCAGAAATTATTTGATTTAATAAGCTTTTAAAATAAACGAACCGACGTCCAACACAGGAATCGAACCCACGACCTTAGATTCAGTTTGCACCCAGCCCAACCAACTGGGCTGGGTGTCTAACCCAATTAATATAGAAGTTACAATATTCTTATAATCTTACTGAGAGATAATATAAGTGCTTAAAAAAACTGGTTTAATTCAACGAAATGGACATGATCAAGATTCGAACTCGGGATGTGTACGCTATGTTTGCACACAGTCCACCACTGGACTGTGTGTCTAACCCGGTTATAAACCCGGTTTTTATTATATTTAAACACTTATAGCAAATTCATCTTCTTCATTTTTAAAAGAACCCACTACTGAATTGCGATCATGCCAAGTTAAATCAATGTTGTTGATATGTGATTAAATACTAATATGGTGATAACGAAATACAGTAATAGAGTGAAGGATTTACCGACAAAAAATGGAAATCCCGGTTTTCTGGCGAAATATTTTCGGCGAGTTGCGGTTGATTCCGGCAACAAGAAGTTTTATCAGAGAATTTAGTGTAGAACTTCAGAGGAAATGAGCGAGGTAATTGAGATGAGATGTGTCGATATTTATAGTGCAAGTGAGCAATACATGATTTCGGTTTCAAAACCCAAATTATGGGTTTGTTAATTTCCGAATGATTACCGACGGTTTTCAGAATTATTGAAACGGTCCTTCAGTTAAAATTTGAGTTTTTTTAACTTCGATCAACCCCAATCAAAACGTAATTTGCGACATTACTTCGATTTGGCGGTTAAAGTTGGTGATGATTTAAATTTGCAGATTTCAGGGACATGTTTGGGTATAAGGTTTATTTGTTTTGGGTTTAAACATATGGTGTGTGTAGTGCAGTGGTGTTTTGGTGTGTGGAGTTGTGGGGGTATCCGGGTTCGAACCCGTCAGTAATCCAAATTTGCCGTTCAAAAAAGAAAACTAAATTAGAAAGGATCTTGCAAATCTTTAAGATCTGCCCTAAAGTCTGTTTTATATTCTTTCTTTGTATATTTTATAATCCGCCTGTGGATTTTCTATTACGAACCGCCTGTATATTACTTTCGTACTTTAAACATTTTGTTTGTAATAGTAATTTAATTCCAAGACATCCGCTGTGATTTGTTTAATTGACAATGATGTTATCAACTGACGTAATAATACTGCCCACCCGGGACTATCGGTGTATGGATTTGGGTTGGAAATCCGGGGTGTGACACACAAGTATCCTTTTTACGCAGCTTTGGTCCCTCAAGTTTAGTTTCGATTAAATATCAAGCTACAACTCATTGTGTTATCACTTATATACATGTTATTAACTAGGTTAATTTGTTTCTAGTTTTTTTTGTTTACGGGTTCACTTTTACCACTAACAGTCTTTTACCCGCTCTATAATATAAACGTGGTTTGATTACCAAACCCGTTTTTGAGATGTTACAATAGAGAAGTGTCAGACAGCTGCGTAACACTATTTCCCCATGTTAATTTTGTATAGTATAGAAATAAATATACAACACCTTTATTTTTTCTTCGATGATGTCAAACCTGTGTTTCTTATAAAAGTGATAATTAGTAGAATGAAACCAATCGAATTATTTTGTTTTGTTTTTTGTTCTTCTGCAAATCAAGATTGAATTATTTTGCCTATAGCTTTATATTCTGTTGGTAATTCTTGATGGGTGTGATAAAGATTTGAGATCAATAGGTTTTGGGTTCCATTCTTAGAAGAGAGGGTTTTTCTATATTTATTGGGTTTTCTCCTGAATTGGTGGCACTATGCTTAGTGGAGATGAATATGATCGGATGGTTCCATTAATGACACAATGATACTCAAATGGTCCGTCAGTAATCCAAATTTGCCGTTAAAAAAACTAAATTAGAAAGGAGATAATTTACAAGTCATGGATAATATCAACTAGTAGAGATATTTAAGGAGATTTTATATCAAAGGATATATTCGAATACTCAAAATTACGTGGATAACCTTTGTCAAGTAAATAAAAAGAAATTAAATTAAACTAAATGATTGGTTATAAATAGTTCTATAACTTCTGAAAAAAAATAAATGGTTTTGAAATCATACTCACCATATATATATATATGGTTGGATTCATTTGTGAATAACCCGTTTGATTGTGAACATGTCCAACAATACTTTTGTTCACATGCACAAATGAACGTAACCATATAAAGGGGGTTGTTCACAAATCACTTTTAATGAAAAGACTAGACTTAAACATTAACATTGTTTGTTCTAATATCTAAATATAAATTCTTTATATAATTAGAATTAAATTCCATTTCAGTAATTGAGTTAAAATTTCAAATATTGAAATGTGAAGCGTCGATCAATACTCAAGTCTTAACCTGCATTCGATTTAGAAGTACAAGATCCTACTCAACCCTCCCCCCCAATTGGCCATCATTATTCGATTTCTCCATCGTCACTTGCCAAGAAGCCAACTAGCTAGGGTTTTTGCTTCAATCAGCTCATTGAATTTCAAACTTCCGGTAGAATAAGGGTATGTTTTAATCGTTCGATGATTTATCTTCCCTATCAGTTAATCTCGATAGAACTAGTTGAGTGTTTTTGTATTCCCTATTATTTGTTAAATTTTTACTTGTGTTCTAATTGGACGGAAACCTGAGGGACGGAAAACTGGACTTTATTCTGATAACTAGCACGCCCATCGTCACTTTCCTCTTTTCGTTTTGCGACACTCGATACTTGCTCGACGTTCGTTCGAAAATGCTCAGATCGAAAGACGCTCACTCGACTTTGGCTAGGTTGAAAAAAATGTCTGTTCGGTTTGTAAACGAACCGAGCACGAGCAAAGGTCTGATCGGTTTGGCTCGGCTCATGAACAACCCTATTTTCCATGCCGTCATATGTGGAAAGCCACTTTTCTTAACTTGACTCTTGTAGTCTTCCATCATCTTCCTAGGTAGTTCCTCGTCCTCACCACTTTGTCTTGCTAAACCGAACCAATTTTGATAGACAGGGACTCCCCAGCTCCTTGCCTGTGGCCGACTCCGTGTGTCCTTAAAATACTAAAAAGATTAAAAAAATGCTGCCCGTCGTTAAATTAAAGGGAACGGTGTGCCTTTGGTGAATGTAATAGGATGCGAATGAATATAATCATACATGTTCAAAAAAGATGAAACCAAATGTAATCACATTTCAATGACGGTTCTGTACAGTACACACATACATATATGTACACACATTATGGTGAGGGCTATTTTCGTCAATCTAGGTACACACGGTTTTGGGAGCAATTTACATAAGTTGGGCAAACTATTCTAATAGGCACATTGCACACCATAGACACTATTCTAGTGAGTTAGATGTTTATTATATGCATGGTTAGACACACCATTGTTAGTGATAGTTAGGTGCACCATTATAATGGTTTTGACACATTGCACACAATAGACACACTATTCTAATTAGATGTTTATTATATGCATGGTTAGACACACCATTGTTAATTAATCGTGTATAAAAATTTTTTAGATGCACCATTAGCAAACTCCTAAAAATGTTATTAGTTTGAAGAAGAAAATATAACAAGACTATTATTAAATTAGAAAGAGTAAAATTATGAATTTTTATCTCAAAGATATAAAAGTTAATTGTGATAATTAAAAGGTTGATTAAATTATATTTGAATGAAATGGTGAGAAGCTAGGGGCATGTTTTTAATCTTTTACGTTTGAACTCTTTTAAACATATTTAACTTTATACTAATTATTACATATTTAATCAACCATACTTATTGATTTGATTAGATAATACTCAAAAAATCCCCAAAATGATATAGTGAGTGTATTTTATAACTAAAAGTTTAGGTAATGAATTTATTCTGAAAAATTTGAAAATTGTTAAAAAAAATAATGATCAGAAATAATTATATACGAAGATGAAGACAAATTAACATATCTTATGACAATCATCGGAATGCGTGATTTTTAATCTATGTTATGAGCGTATAAAAGATAATTATATAATTGTATAGAAGATAATTAACTTGAAATATTATTTATATCTATATTCAATTATATAATTGAATTTAATATAAATTTAACCAAGAGATAATACAATATTTTGAAATGTTAATCATATAATAATAACTACAATATTAAATGTCAATAGTGTTCATCAATTTAGACGTATATAATTTGAGTCTAATTTTGTATTTGAACTTGTGAATTAAGTTAGCATTATAGAATTTTTTTAAGACTTTTATCATATATAGATATTAATTTGTAAAGCTTCAGGAAGAATCGAGTATATGTTAGTTTTTATAAAGAAACAATTTTTTTATTTGTTATATAACATTAGATTTATTTGTGCAATGTACGGGGTTTTGAAAGACATAATTTTTTATTATTCACTATACAAATTTTAAAGACATAATTTTTAATTATTTACTATACAAATTAATATTTATTCAGGTTTTTCTAAAGATAAAACTCTTTTTATTATTTAGTATATAAAATTAGATTTATTAAATCCGTGCAATACATGACTTTTTTTAAGATGTAACTTTTTTTATTACTTATGATGCAAACTTACATTTATTCAACCCACGAGGTTTTTAAAAATATAATATTTTTTATTATTTACTATATAAAATTACATTTATTCAACCCGTGTAATACACACGTTTTTTAAAAATATACCTTTTTATTATTTGATATAAAAAATTACATTTATTCAACCCGTACAATACACTGGGTTTTTAAAATATAACTTTATATTTAGTGTATAAAATTACATTTATTTAACCCGTATAATAAATAAGGTTTTTAAAAGTATATTATTTTATTGTTTAGTATCTAAAATTAACTTTATTCAACCCATGTAATACACGGGTTCTAACCTCATTTTATAATTAAAAGATACAGAGTTTAAATCCTGTAAAAACGTAATGAAATTATTCTGATAAATTTGAAAATTGTTAAAAAAATAGTGCTCAGAAAGATTATATACGAAGATGAAAAATATATCTTATGACAATCATCGGAATGCGTGATTTTTAATCTATGTTATGAGCATATAATTATTTTTCCCGTACCCGCCTCGAGCTAACAAAACAATATATAAAATAGGACTGTGTTTTAAACTTAAAATAGGTTATCTTAATTATTTTAAAATATTTTACCAAAAGATGATTATATTTTATATCAAACAATCATACACAATTCAATATTGTTTTCTTCTAATAGTATCAATTTCAACATAGACATTAACACTTTCATTATATCAAACAATCATACACAATTCAATATTATTTTCTTCTAATAGTATCAATTTCAAACATAGACATTAACACTTTCATAACAAGTTTTGTGTTTGGATTTCACATGTTTCATGTCTTGATGAGGTAGATACACTTAGGACACGATCAAATTCGTGTCTAACAGGTTAAAAACGTGTTAACGATCTGTTAGTGACTTCTTTATATTTGTAATCAATGTTATTATTTGACGTTTATGGATTGTTGCTTTAAATTTGCTAAGGATTAACATATTAAGGATTATATGTAAATTTAGATTTTAATGAACTTTTGGCAAATTTGTTTCACTAAATAGGCCGGTTCCTGGATGTGTGATATTTATTGTGTCCCTAAACAAGTTTATTAATAGGTCGTTTTTGCGTTGATATGTTTCTAAACAAGTCATATCCGTGTTTGGAAAAAGTGACACTAAGTTATCGTGTTATTTTCGTGCCTAGTATCTTGAGTCATCGTGTATTATCATGTCGTGTTTGGTTAGAATGAAAACGTGTTTGATCGAGCAGATCCAAAAAGTGTTGGAAGACATCATCGTGTCCGATCGTCAGATCACACAAAATATTAACGAACTAACCGAGAGGGTCGCTTGCATCTGTAAAACTTAGACGGATTTGCAAGTGGCCATCGACGCACTTTACTCGCGTTATGCAGTTCAAAAGGACGTCAAAGAACTAGATTAGACGTAAGTATCTTATGCTTTTAATATTTGATTGTAAATTTTGTATCATGTTAGTTATGCAATAAAAAATCTCTATCTTAAGCCTGTCTCGCTATATTTTAATACGGTTTCATATTACCTTTATATACAGGCAATCATGTTAATACTTAAGTAACAAAGTTGTGGTTCCGTTGTAGTGCGTGGTGAGAAAAAAACTAGTTTATTACTATTAATCAAGATCTTAAGAATATTTTGATCTTAAGAATATTTTAACTTTATGTTTCCTTAAAGAAAGTTTATTTTTTACTATTTAACTGGATAATATTTTGAATAATTTTTTTATTATTTAACTAAAACTCTATTATTAATAAATAAATAACCTTGGAAATGCTATAATTACTTAATTATATAGAAAAAAATCATTGTTATATAATTTATTCAGAGCTTTTCTATATAAATAGATGTAGAAGCCCTTTAAAAAATATTTCTTGTTTTTATTTTTCATTTTTTTTATAAAAATAGCATCTACATGTGTTTAAATGCAAAATCTCTAAAAAAGATTAGATAAAAAATATTTTTTGTATATAATTATGAACAATTTATGGCTTTTGTATATGGTTTCCCAATTCTTCAATTTTTGTGGTTCCTGTTAAACCTCACACTATATTTTTTATGATTCCCTACTAAACCTCACGATATATTAGATTTAATATATACGAGAATAATAATAAGCATTACATCTACTCTTTGTGTCTTACTTTTACGGTACCTTTTCTTACAACCTTTGAAACATTGGTTACAATTTGTTGTTCTTGGCTTGGGGGCACGCACCATCTGACTATACAACTTCCTTCACATCATTTCCCTCCTTTGCACTTTGATTTTCTAGTGTGTAATCCATTGATTTTGCCTGCTGCTTTGGCCAGCGATTTTGTTTCACTTGATTTCGACGTTGATTTCCCTGTATTTGTATCTCAGGGGATTTACTTCCTGTTTGTTGTATTGCTTTAGGGTTTAATGGAGGAGGTTTTTTTATATTTATTTTATGACACAATTTTTTAGAGTTTTCGTTTCTTTTGTGATTTTGGTTTTGTTGTTGTTTGGCTCTGTTTGAGATTGAGTCTTGGTTTCGAATGAGGCGATAATGTTTGGAGATTTTGGTTTTGCCAATGTTTGGCTTAGTTTGCGATATGTCTTGGTTTTAAAGGTGGCAATGATGTTTGTATTAAAGGCTGAACAATTTATGATGGTTTTGTCACTAAGAGTCACCGTGATGGACTGATGGTAATGTAAATTTCTCATGGCAACCGATGATTTGTGGCATTTTGATCCTTTGGATTAGATTATTGTTTAGTAAGTATGATTTGTGGAACTGTGATGGTGATACAATTTAGTATTCGATTGGCCGTGTTCATCTTTTTGTGGAGGTTTGATTTGCAACTTCTTTTTGTATGTTGTGGTTCCTATCTTGAAGCTATGTTGATTTGCACTTTGTATGCTACTAGACAAACTTAGACAATTGTTAACTATAGACATGGTGTGGAGTGTACATAAATGTGGTATATTTTTAGTCATTTTATACACTAGTTCAGGTTTTAATATATATAAAAGCATGATAAAAATACTATCACACTACACTTCAAGTAGGGCAAGTGCACCCACTGTTGGCATCATATAGTGATGACAAGATACTGAAGTCGTCCAAGGATACAACGGTTAGTAGTGAGTCTTCTTCAACATCTAGTCAATCCAAAAGTAAAGGTGTGGCTCATAAAAATAAATTAAATAGATAGATTTGTAATCAATGATAAGAAAAAGGGTGTTTGGGATATTTGTTACCTCTTGATGTTTCGTTAACTCAAAGTTACCATGGATCACAAGAGCCTGGTTTTGAGACGAGAAAGTTGTATTCTATTAACGCCACAAAATTGTGGAGATCTTTTTAGGGACCCTCTCACACTTGACAACATTGGTTTGAATTAGCAAGGAAATGCCCCGCAAGATCAAATCAAACCACAACGATATTGCCGAATCGGCAGGAAAACTATAAACCGTTGTGGTTTAGTATTAAGTAAGAAAATGTCATAAGGGTTTATACGACCCATCACTATGGATCCCTTGGTGTGGTATCAATTTATAATAATATAAACCAAGTCCTCGGCGCTCTCGCCATGATTGGCAAAAGCTTATCAACCCAAAGTCCCATACCAAAACCTTTAACCCCCTTTCAAGGTTGTTTGACTCTACATAGACATAGATATACAAAACATGAATCTTTCACGCTAGCGTCAACACAAGATTGTTTGTTAGTTTTTAGGGGTTTAGAAGAAAGATTGCATGTTTCGTGCTAATGGTAACCTTGTTTCACTCACTTTTAGTAAGCATGTCTTACTTAAAGTCATTAACACACACACACACATCTTGTTGATCCATAGCTTGTTTTAGTTAACTCCCCATCAAGGGGTTTGTTTTCCCCAAACACCCATAAGAACCTTAGCAAAGAATGGCGATGGAATATATTTCATTAAAGTTGAAAGGATTTTGTTATTCATCATTTGATTATACTTAATGATTGTTTTTACCTCTTTCTAATGATTACAATGATTAAAGAAAGTGGGTAGAAGAAGAGTGTTTTGTGGAGAAAAGAAAATAATTGAGCAAGTGAAAATGAAGGCCAAGAGCTTCTATTTATAATGTTGGGGGCGAGGTACGACCTATACCTGGCTGTTTTAACCAAATCAATAGTTGGGAGCAAAGCACAGGGAGTGTATCCTAGACACAGCCCATGGTTTACTTTGTGGGGTCCACTATATCTTCAAAAATCTTCCAAGATTTTTTTTTTCATATTATGGCTGAGGCACGAGGCGTGTCTGATTTCTTTCTTGGCTAGACTTTGGAAATGATCTTCAGAAGATGTGTTTTTTGATGGGGCACGGGGTGTGCTAGGATAGTTTTCAGCAGATCTTCTAATTTTTCCCAGAATTGCTTCGTCTATTCAATTTGGGTTCGTTTTGTCCTTAAAATAAAAAATCAACCAAATTAGTCTATTTCAAATGTATTTCCAACAAAACCAATAAATAGTGGGTTTAATTTGATATGAAAAACATGTATATTTATACGCGTATCAACTATGTAGTCATGCTAGAAGTACCTTAGTATTATGCATCTTGGTGGGGTATTCAATTTGTATGGTCATGTGCTTGGGTTGCCAATAGGTATTGATTTGCAACTTCTCTTCATTTTTAATGTTACTGTAGCTATTCATACGACGTGTCTTGGCAATTGTGATTCCCATTGTTACCAAACTAAGATGATCATTAGATTGGTAACCCGCTATTGTTTTCTTCTTTTTGAGCTTCATCATTGTTACTATTTGGTGTTGTTATTATTGTGCTTCCTATCTTAATGCTGCAATTACAAGGATATTGGATGCTACAAAACAAACTGATGCTAGAAACTACTATTGTGTCTTACTTTAACGTAACTATTCATACGTGTTTTGAAGATTTGGTTACAATGTGTTGTTGTGATGCTTTCTTTTAGCTATGCAGCCATGGCTGAAATACTTTCGTATATTGAATCTTGGCGGGGCATTCGATTTGAACGATCATTGTGCTTGGGCTATTAATAGGCATTGATTTGCAACTTAAGTATGCTTTTTTTAACGTTACTATAGTTATTCATGTGATGGTAACTATGGTTCCTATGTAGAGATTGTGATGATGTCCATTTTGTGTGCTGCCAAAAAAAAAACACTGAGATGGTTGTTTGATTAACAACCTGTTATCTTTTTTTTTTTGTGTGGGCACAATGGATGTTACCATTCGGTGTTATTATTATCGTGTTCCCTTTAGTATGGATACTGACAATTTTCGACCTTATTCAGGGGCTATGATGATGTGCATTTTGTATGATAGAAAACAAACTGAAACAATTATTTGATTGTCAACATGTTATTGTTTTTTTATTTTTGAGTTTCAACATGTTACCGTTCGGTGCTATTGTTATTGTGCTTCCTATATTGATGTTGTGATCATAAAGATATTGTGTACTAGAAAACAAACTAACACTGGAAACTACTCTTTATGTCTTACTTTTAATGTAGCCTTTGTTACAATGTGTTGTTTTAGTGTTTTCTTTTACCTAACATGTTCTCCGATTGAGGGGACGTATTATCACCCTATACACATGCCTTTACTTATTTTTCCTATTGTCTTGAAGCTATGATGTGCATTTTGTATGCTACAAGAGAAACTGAGACAACTATTTGATTGGCAATCAGTTATTGTTTCATGCTATTATCATTGTGGTCCTTATCCCGCCATTACTTATGCAACTATGGAAGAAACACCTTAGTATCCTACATCTTGGTGGGGCATCATTGAATTTGAGCTTATAATTATAAACACTTTGTATGCTGCAAAATGAGCTGAAACGATCATATGCTTGGGCCGCATGTAACTACTGATCTATAACTTCTCTTGGTCTTTCATTGTTAATGTAGCTATTGACGCAATGGATCTTAGCCATTGTGGTCCCTATGTAGAGGCTATGATGATGTCTACTTTATATACTACAAAACAAACTGAGTCGTTAATTTGATTGGCAAAGATTATTGTTTTCTTTTTTCTAAGCCTCATTGTTGTTACCATTGAGTGCTTTTGCGATCATTAGGGTTTGTGTGCTACAAAACAAACTCAGATGTTTCCATGATTGCCAACTAATGATTGTTTTGTTTTCCTGGGCTTTTTAGTTTTGTCTTTCCTAAGCTTTATCGTTGGAACGTTTTCTACTTGGTGTGTGAAGCCATGGCATATACAATGGATCTTGTCCATTGTGGTCCTTAGGTAAAGGCTATGATGATGTGATTGGAAACTAGTTATTGTTTTGTTTCTTCTAAGCCTTCTCATTGTTACCATTTGGTGCTATTATTTTTTTTTTCTTTTTTGAGCTTTTTCGTTGTAGTCTTTTATGCTTGGTGCATTCAGCCATGGTAGTTATACCATAGAATTTTGTGTCTTAGTAGGGCATTGGTTGTCAGAAACTATTAGTTGGCAACCTTTGTTTGTGCCTTACTATTACCGGAACTATTTGCTCAACCTCTGAGGCTTTGATTACTGTTAGTATGATCCCTATGTTAAGGAAACGATATCAATTATCGTCTAAGGTATTATACAAGCCGAGGTGACTTTATGATTGGCAACCGTTTATTCTTTTACTTTGTTTGAGCCTCTTAGATATTTTCTTTTTGTATTCCACTGTTTTGGATTACTCATTATCTTACCAACCAAAATAAGTTGGTGTTTGCCTTTCCTTTAGTTACTAGTTGCGATGATTGCCAAGCCATTTTACTTAACGTTTATTAACTTATTTGATACTACTATGATGGTGTTATGCCTTTCATTTGGCAATGGAAAGGACTACATGTGCTGCATAAGTTTTTTTTTTTTTTTTTTGCAATAGTATCTATAAAGTTGTTCGTGGTGTAATTATACGAGTAATGTAGATTTATGTATGATTTTGATATTGTCATTACTAGCTTTTTCTCAGTACTTATGTTGAAGTTCTAAGGGCTATGATGGAGTTATGAAACTATATTGTACGCCTAATAAGGTACATTATTTTAATATTATTACCATTTGTTAGGTTTTTTCCGATATAGTTTTACAAGCATCATAGTTTTATATGTGCTTTTGATGTTACTTTAGGTAGCTTTAATCAATTGTGGCATATTAAAGTCCTTCATAGTGGATTTATTATTTGATGTTATTAACTAATTTAGGTGTATTTAACTTTTTCCGTCACACAACGTGTTTAGGTTTAGATATTGTCATGTGGTGTAATTTGTTTATCTTTTATTTTATGTTTAAACTGTCTAATACTTCGGTAATAAAACTGTTATATGTTTGTATTCAAAACTATGTTATATAGAAAATGTATTTCGTACTAATGCGCTACAAATACTAGTTATAATGAACCAAAACATTAAATTCACCATTTTAAAAATTATTTAACTAAATGATTAAAAAATAGTTAAATAGTAAGTGAATATAATAAACAAGAAACTTAAGTTTATAACAAAAAATTTAAAAAACTTTAAGTTACATAATAAAAGAATATTTGTTACAAAATAAAAGGTATAACAAAACATTGAAAAGGTTATTTAGTTAAACTTAAGTTAAATAATAAAAGAATAAAAGAAACTAGAATATATCACACATATGTACAAATTTATTCATAGTGACCGTCAATTATAATAGTTTATACTATGTTAAAAAAACTGTGTGTTACACGTGTTCAAATAAATAAAATGTTAAATAGTTAGTAATTAACTATATTATATGTTCTATTAATATTTCTTATTTTAATAAATCTTTAGTAAGAGATATAATAAAAGCAATGAAATTAGAAAACCGTCAAAAATGAATATTGAACTCACAATACGTGATACACTAATTATTTTCTATTATGTATAGATTTACTTTAGTATTGTATATATTTCATTATGTGATAATAAAAGGGTGTGTAGTTGGGGTCTAGTGGTAAGAAGAGAGTACCATGAGGGTCTGCCAAAGCTTAAGGCAATTAAAGCCATTGCTTTAGCCTTCGCTCCTTAAGGGCCGACGTCTTTTAAATTTTAGTGATATATTAATTTGGCCTAGTTTCTAGTTCCTTATGTTTGACGGCGACAACCTAGAACAACAAAAACAATTGGAAATATGAAGCGACTTTGGGTGAAATTCGAAGCGTCAAAATATCTAAATATGTCACGACATAATTGTGTCGAAAATCCAACAATGAAAAGGATGATCTGTTGAAAGTCAAACAATGAAACGACAGAATTCATCGTTTGATCGTTTCACCTAAATCCTAATGAAATACCATGTCCTTCGTGAAATTCGAAGTCCAAGGTATGTTGAAGTCCAAACTTCTTCACATAAAGTTTCGACATTCAATGGATTATTTTATTCCGATATCTTTAGGTTTGAATTCTTTTATGTTTATTTCCATAATGTTTCAGGTACAAATGTTCATTTACCTTTCTTTTTTACTACGGTAATGCCATTATGTTTTTGTGTTAAGGAGCTCTTTTATTAATTTACTGAAGTAATGTAATTGGTTTTAATTTCAAGAACTTTAACATACTTTGTTTAATTCAAGTGAAATGGAACTGGGATGTTGATAATTCTTCTGAAGCTGTGAAGAAAAAGCAAAGGATAACTATGATGGTGTGATGTTAATAAGTTTGCTGAATGTGATTAAGTAAAATGAATTAAATTTTATTTTTATTTTTATTCTACATGTGTTAACTAAACCGTTATATTTTTTTTTCTAACCTTTGTGTACATGATGTTAATTTGGTTTCAATTGGTAACAACATGAGACTTGCTATGCTAATATGTGTTGGATATTTATGATAAACTAGGTGCTCATTTACAAGATTGTAGAGATGTCCTAATCATCTGTTAGTGATAATGTCAACATATAATTAGCTAGCACTGGTAAGTGATAACTTCTTGTTTATATAAAATCGTACTAAAAGTTTTTTTTTTCTTTTTTTTTTGAAAAAGGACCTGAAATTTTAGTACGCTTTGTATCTCCAAAATAGTTGACGAGGCCCTTAGTACCACAACCAACATGGTTGTGAGTTTAAACGTTGCCCAAGACGAAAAATAGAAAAAGAATTAGCCTGAAAAAAGTTAGAAATAAAAAAAGTCATATATATAAAAAAGATGTTCAAACTACCCCAATGCAAAAAGATTGTTAAAAGAAATCAGTCAAAATCATGGAAGTCGATTCAAACAGCATTCTAGATATTACTTTTGTTTGATTCCCGAATTTGTTGGAAAATTTCCAATCAATACTTTCCTAAAGCGTCATTATTATGTAACATGAACATAATACGGTATTAGAGACCACTCAAAATAGCTACTTGTTCTTCAGATTACTGTTTACATTTATCTTTATAAGTGACCCACAAATATTCCATTTAGATATTGACAACAACATAATCATGATGTGTGAATCATGTTGATCATGTGTTTGTGTGGTCGAATGGTTGCCACTTTTAGCTATCTTTTTTTTGAACGGCTAACTAAATCACTGGATAAACATCCTGAGATACGCTTAATCGAGCAAATGCATTCCCTACTCCATAACGGTCAGAGTTGGATGCATACCCGCGCCACCAAGCCACTAGTTCCGGGGAAAACCTGTTCGCTCGAAGGTCCACTGCGGTAAAAACCCGGGTTGGCTCGTTTTTGAACTGACGACCTCCATAGAGGCCTAGTTCTAAACTTCTTTACCACCACCAATGTCCTTCAAAGTGATGCAAGTGAGAGTTAAACTTGGTACCTAAAAAAGAGAACCCAAGTGACTAACGAATAGACCAACGTGTCAGGACAACTTTTAGCTCATTTATTAGTACTTGTGTAGCAACTTGAAGGATTGTTGAAACCAACATCAAGTTGTCTTGCTACCTGTTTAAGAATTATATTCAACGTGTTTGAACACAATTATTGCACAATTATTTGCTTCTTATTTGTACTATTCAGGTTGCCTTGTTGCTATAGTAAATATTCTTTTCTTTGTAGTAGTCAGCTATAAACGAACATTCGGTCAAAAGTTATCTTTGGAGATCAAGAGTAACTAGTGGTTATATCTGCGCTTCGTGGCGGGGCAAACCAATTTTTAATAAAATTTAGATTAAACGTAGATACAGATGCAACAACATAAATAACCCATGTTTCTTATTTGCAATGTTTTTATGACACAAAAGTTGTCCAGTGTTACACAAATAGTGTTTTGTAACGATCGAAAATCATAAAAACGAATATTGGTTCTTATAACACCAATACCATAGTTATGGATTTAATTTTTTTTGTAAAGAATTAATATACCCAATTTATTAGAAAAAAATATCAAACTAAATACATGTAATACAAGTACTGATACCAAACAATTGACAAAACAAAAAAAAATGCCGTTGTAATATATTTACAGGTGTTTGATCTATTAATCTATTTGTATTGAACTTTAGTTACTTATAAAAAAAGAAAAACCATTTTCAAAAACTATAAAAAATTGTTTAGTTAAATAGTTTCAAAAAAGAAATATTAAGAAAGTACAAAAAAGCAAATATATATATCAAAACAACGAAAAAAAAGCAAAAAGAAAACAATCAAAGAATCATAAGAAAAAAAAACAAGCATATTCACCCTTCAAAATAAAATGATAAACAGCTTCATCATATAAAATCGAAAAAATGAAGGGGCAAACATAAGCCTCGGCCATAAAATGCCGCAAACTGCTACAGGACTAGCTTTATAATATGTTTTTTTAATGGTTTAAGTTACATTAAATCCATATTCGACGGAGCTCAAACTCTTGAACCCAATAAAAACAATACCGTAACACTAATAACTTTATTAATTATACTCAATCCCATAATCTTTGCAATTTGCTTTTGATTTATATTGAGGAATTATATTATTATAAAAATGATACCATACTTTTATATATGTTACTATATATTTTGATTTATATTGAGGAATTATATTATTATAAAAATGATAGCATGAAAAAAGATGGATACCATATGTGAGCTACTGTACACCACTTTTATATATGTTACTATATATTTTGATTTATATTGAGGAATTATATATTATTATAAAAATGATAGCATGAAAAAAAAGTGGATACCATATGTGAGCTACCGTACACCACTTTTATATATGTTACTATATATAATATATATAATGGTTCAACTACTTCTGTCGAAAGTTGCGTCAGACATTTCAAATGAATTTTTGTTAATAACTTAATATGTTATTCTAGCAACTTACTTCTAGCCAAAGTAACTAGCCAACCTATTCACTAGAGAGTTAATGATAAATTATTAAATAAATCCAGAATAGTTACTTTAGGTCAAAGTAAACAACACTGCAAGCTTTGTAAGGAGTATATCGCATTCCCATCCATCCAAATATGAGTCGACCATTAATGTTATCGATGCGCCATTATTATTCGTCACTTAAAGAACTTGTTCTCGAGCTCTTATCGTAGAGAGTTTCGGGTGATGAGCTGTTTAGTTTCTTAGCATTCATAGACATCTCTACGACAACCTTTGATTTCACATGTTCATCCATTATCAATTTTTTTGGATGTTTCAATTTGCTCCAAGAACATGATTAATGCTATTAGTTTCTTGATCATCATTTCTTTATGGTTAAATTTAACCTATATTTCTTGACTCCCCATCATGCTAACGCGTTATGTCACCTCCAACATTAAGGTTGAAGTTTCTTTACTCTTATTGTCAACTCATGTATCTTGATGAGGAGCATCATCATCATTACGAGATTCATTGATTTCAACATTGGAGTTACGATTAAAGTGAAACTACTTCTCTTCGACAGAGGGATGCTAATGATCTGGCACCCCCCCCCCCTTTTCACGTGAGGGGCACATGGGACTCAGTTAATTGAAAAGTTAACCTTCGTTAGTTCCAGGGACGAATAGTGTTAAAAATGAAACGTTGGACACTCAAAGTGGTAAAGGATCTGACAAAACAAGGTGGCATCTAGGTATTTTTGGGAACATTGCACCACCCTACTAGTGTAGAAGGTGTGTATATCGAGACACACACCTTGTGACATTGGTGGTGCCAAAGTGGATGTCAGTTCACAAGAAAATATGCTCAATGTAGTAATGTTAAAAAACAGTTTGCAAACGATAGACAAACAAATGCGAAATTAAGCTTCGTTTTACCTAAATATTTCCCAACTCGAATTAACCTGTGAGGATGCATGCACATAGGTATAAAAATAACACTAAAGACACACAAAAATTTAGCGTGAAAAACCTTTTAAAACGAGAGTAAAAACCACACGACTACTAGAACTGCTTCAAATCCACTATCACTGATAATAAAGCGATATAAAGTTTTCTTTAAATAAACTATAGACATGCACTAATTATCATATACCAAATATATGAAATAAAAAAACAAACAATGACAATAAAATATATCATCAAAGAAAATTATTACTTGATCTCTAAGACTTCTTTTGTATTATGTGGCACCGAAATCTAAAGCAGTTAAAACGATATTTTCCTTTTTCGTCTTCCTTTCTGTTGTTGTCAAAGAAACCTAAAACCAAATTGCTCCTATTTATGAGGCCCAAATTAAGCCACTCAACTAATTCACCACACTTTGATTTTGTTACTTTTTCAACTTAGACGTCACCAACTAAGTTAACTCCATTTTTTTTTTCTTTTTCATTGCACTTTCATATAATAAAAAATAGCCCAAGTTTGGATAATATTAAGTTGGGCTTTGTCATGGGCAAAGAACTGAGTCTTTGGAGTTCTAAGGTGTTCCATATAATTTTAAACTTCATTTACCTCTTGTCATGAATGCCAAGTTCTGTTATTGCAATCTCTAGATCTATAAGTTGTTCAACAATAACTTCTTAATATCACACATTGTGATTTTTCCAGTTTATCCAGATCTTGGGCTGGAAAGGGGCAAACAGTATTGATTTTTGATAAGAATGCACCAAAACCGTTGTAACCAGTGGCGGATCCAGCCCTGTTTTGTGGGTTCACATGAACCCACTCGGTTTGGAAAAAAAATGGGAAAAATAGTGAGAACCTTGTATGATTTGAAAAAAGTTAGTGAGAATCTATCAAAACGAACCCACTGAAAAAAGTTTCTGGATCCACCACTGATTGTAACATACATGACCAAGGTATTTAGCAACCTTATGTTTTGAAACATATATGGGTTACTATCATGTTTTCAGAATTTGTTTATAGTTAGGGTCCAAGAACACACATTGGGTACACAATGAGGCTTGCTTCTAGAATAACTTTATTGCAGCCTACTAAGTGTATCACTCCACAATTGTATGAAATTCACCATTAACTATCTAAATACTCCCATCATATGACACCATGAAACCACACCCTTTTCAACTATGTTTCTGAGTGCCTAAACTTTTTAAATATCACTACATCAGCGGATCTTCTTCTGTTGGCCGGGTTATCATGTTCGTTTTGTATTTTTGATATATTTTGCCAGGTAACACAAGCCAGATTATGTGGATGAGAGCATTGTCATTGTTACAAGGTTTAGAAAGGATTTTGGTTGAATAAAAACAGTACAAAGGTAATAAACAAAATCACACTTTTGAAAAGTTTTCATTATCATGTAGGTGAATCCTAAGGCTGTTGGACAGTTAGAAAAAAATCGGCTTAAGATTCGTGTGGAAGGATGAAAGTGGTTAACGAATGAAGGTTTGTTTATGGACCCTTGATCTTTACCATACTTTATAGTTAACAAATATCATTAATACTATAAATCGTGCCTTGAAATGCCTTGAACCTTATTTATAGGTATCGGGAAAGGCTTCAGTCCTATTACACCTTAGGTAACATCTTTTAAAAAAAAGTAATCCTTGAAGTTGAATCTGCAGCAGCTGCGGATCCAGGAACATTTTCTAACGAGGTTCTTTTGGTAGATTCTCAATAGTTCTTACTAATTTTTTCCAAATCATACAAGGATTCCACTAAGTTTTTTCCATTTTTTCCAGAGAGGGTTCCCGAGAACCCTCAAAACACCCCTGGATCCGCCCTTAATCTGTAGCTGATGTATAAAAGTTAAACTTGTGTATGAATTCACCCTTATATTAAATCAGTAAGGCCTAGTCTATAGGTTATAAAATTCTCTTAAGTTTGGTGTATCCCTGTAACACATTTATTTCTTTAGTCCTTTTCATTTTGGTTTCTAATATGCTTTGCATGCTGCAACATTGTCTCTTCTTAAAGTATCTCAATGCAACAGTTCATGGACTAAAGACTACATCCGTCAGTAAGTATATGAAATTTGGAAATACATTCAGATTTTGATAAAATACACCTACACAGTAACTCGACTTGAATTCATATGTTTCATGAAGTGCACATCAATGTGTTGTTGCAGACCGATAATGGACTATATGTCTCTATTATAAGGGTTAGTCATTGCACCTTTTAGTTGTTATATCATTTGATAATAAAAATAATAAAGATAATAATAATAAATTCTAGTTACCGTAACTGGAACAACTGTAAATTACCGAACGACCCCATGAGTCGGCCTCCCTTTGGTTGTCGTAGATGCCCGGGTCGCCTCCTATTATGTGGGTTATAATATGCGACGAGTGTGGTGCGATGGCTTCAATCGACGACATGAGAGTTTTCAAAAGTGGTTAATTCTTGGGCTTATCTAAATACACCCCTCTCTGTCCTGATTATACCACCTTGTGAGAGAAAAAAATGCCGGTCTCACATGGGTGCTACCCGTAAGTATGTGAGTTGATGGGGGTGTATTTAGTAGCTCCGGTGGTGAAAGAGTGGGAATCCTGCTTTATGTTATATTTTCAGAGATATTGTTTTGGGATATGTTTTCAGGCACCATCCATCTTCATACGTAAATTCAGAAAGGAAAATCAACAACATAATTTCCCTCTTTATATGTAGAATCAGAAATGAAAATCAATTAGGTTTCGATTTATGAAACCGATTTGTATATGGTTTGAGTCTTTATTATTTGTGACCAAAAGAATTATCATGATGCCCTCTTCTTCATTCTTCTTTGTCGGAGAATCACTGATTAGGAGTCCGATATTTCTAGACTTGGTTGATGATCAACATTGGTGGATTCAAATAATCTGCGGCTACATGACATCTTGGTTTATAAGTATTTTGTTGGTTCATCATACATAGTGTTCAATATTGTTTAAATCTAACTTTGTTTACTAACAATAATCAACAATTTCACCCTATCCTCTATTACTCAGAGTAATTATAGTTTTTTGTTACTTAAAATGGTTTCATTGAGTTAATTTTCTTTTTTAAAAGACTGTTCTTCATGAATTTAAAATTTTTCACCTATCATGCAGTGACACTAATCAACATCCCGCTGAAACGCACGAGTTGATGTCAACTTTTATATATACAATATATAGAACTTACTAAAAATTGGAGGCCCTTGTTTTTTAATGGCTCTAGGCCTATGCCTAGGGTGGAAGCCTAACGGGCTGGCCATGCCTTTGATGTCTTTATGCCCTACACCATGTTCATTATTAATTCCGAAATATTCTTGCTTGTTGTAATATATAAACTAACACAAAAAAAAACCATATGTGTCTGAATGCTTTTCAACGCAAACGAATTCAGGTAACTTGAATTTATTATAGCATAAATTGCATTACAATATGTTATTATTATTTTTTTTCTAAAAGGGTGGTAACCGACAAAATAAATAAATATGTAAATATAGTGGAGAGGTTAAATGTGGAGATTATACTGGTCATATATTCCACATCCCTTCCCAATCTTCGATCAAAGCAACCGTAACAATCATCGCTGTTGCGCTTCAACCACCACTCGCCAACAGCCATGAACTGCGAACACCGCTGTCTTGTTCTTTATGATCACTTGAGGTAGGTCGTTTGACCTTGTTGTTTCTTTCCGGGTTTTTTTTTGTCACGGCGAGTTAGCGTGCGATGGGGTTGTGATGCTAGATTTTGGCAAGGCATATAGGGATAAAAAAGCATGGTTTGTGTGTACGGTATTCCTGAGATATTGTGTGTATCTTGTATGTGCTCGTTTGTGTTTGTGAATGATGTATGTTTGTGTGCATGATGAATACATATGTGTTTCTAGGGTATTATGATGCGATGTATAAATGAATATATGCATGTGTCCGATTTGGGTTTAAAGGTGCATAGATGTACGTATATATTTTACGTGGTGTGTATGCATTGTTGCGTTCATATGTGTTGCTATATAGGGCATTTGTTGCAATATAGGGCATTTGTGTGTCAGTGTCTGTGTTATGATACACATATATATAGGCTTTGTATGAGAGAAAAACTCCAATATGTGAGAACTTAGAGAACTCTGATTTTCCGTACGAGTTTGGACACAATTTTTTACACACATGTAAATGAAGATGTTACACGCACAACTTTAGAAAAAGCCTTCATTTTGGCCGAGTTCTCTAAGTTTTAACAACTTTAAAAAAAACCTTCATTTTACCATATATATATATAAGCGTACGCGATTGGTTGTGCGACTTTACTTTTTAACATGCGATTTGTGCTGAAAATAACAACATGCGAAATTGTTCAAAAACTAACATTCGATTTCATCAACTTCACCAACATGCTTTTTTATAACATGCGATTTCATAATCGCGTATGCTCGTACGATAAGCCCTATTGTACGTTACACTTTATATATATACATATATATATATGTGTGTGTGTGTGTGTGTATGTATGTATATATATGAGGGTTATCGTGAGAACGCTAAATATTACTAGAACCATGAGAACGAATAAAAAAACCAATGCAAACTAATTATTTTAATACGAACCCCATTGTAATTAAAATACAACATCAGATAATTTATTTATACTCTCAAAATCACTTTTATTAGATTTTTTTACATGTGTAAATATAGCAAATTTACACATGTGTAAATTTTCTTTATTTACAAATTCACGTAAATTTATACGTGTAAGTTTAATTTCTAAAATTGTAAAAAGAAATTTTGAATTTGAATTGTTTTTTATCAAGCTCTCGCGGTTTTTCATTCGTTCTCACGGTTCTAGCGATATTTAACATTTTCATTTAAACCCTCCCATATATATATATATATATATATATATATATATATATATATATATATATATATATAGTGGAGAGTTCAAATTAGAAGAAATCACAAATTAAGAATAAAAAGAATAAAGGATACAAAGGTAATTTGAACAAATCATTTAATAACTCTATCATTTATTTTAATATTTAGATTAATTAATGAACCCTAATCATTTAATGAGTTTATCCTATTAAATAGTTGTGCACCTTACAAAATAAAACAATCGCACATGATCCTACATATTCAATATTTCATACACCATAAAAACAAAGTTTCCTACACCATAAAAATATTGTTTTAGTATAGGGTACAGAATGTGTAGAACCCCAACAATTTTAAATATTTTTGTGACTTATAATAAAAAATGTGTAGGATACAATACTTTTAAATAATTTTGTCTCCTAATAAAATTGGTGTAGAACACAACACATTAATGGTGATGAAGGAGGAAATTATGATGACACTAATAAGATTTGAGTAACTCTTATTATATTTATTAGTATTGTATGTCAAATTGTCTATTATACCCTTATTAATTAAAGCACTAATTAAAAGTGGACAAAAATCATATCTTGATCACAACCATTGATCAAAAAAATATAGTGTCTAGATTAATTTATTTTTCTTCTTATAAGAATATTCTTCTCAAATGAACACCCCATATATATATATATATATATATAATATATATAAGGTAAGGTTATTATAAGAAAAATTTTAAAGTGTGAGAAGGATAAGAAAAAATATAAATCATTAGATATTTAATCTAATGGTTGAGATCATAGTGGCAATTCTGTAAATAATGTTGACTACTAAACTAACTAATTTTCTAGATTAAGGGTATAAAGGTAAATTTAATATTTTTAAATTAAGAAACTAACATTAATACATATGCAAAGTTCCCCCATTCTTTTTTAAACATCAATAACTTTTTATACGTAACTCTTTTTTTAAAAAAAATTACACCATAATAACGAGTGCTTTTTATCATTAATATGAGTACCATATTGATATACGTATGTAGAGAAAAAAATTACGTCTCGCTTGGATGTTTTAGTCCATGGTGTTTTTTCTATGTTCATACAATGGTGTTTTAATTGTAGGGTGTTTTTTCTGTTATATTTCTGTTCTTCGTAAGATGTATGCCTTCAATATACATGCTGTGGTGTTTTTATTAGTTATGGTGTCATTCCTGTTATATTTAATGTGAAGACAAAGGTCCTTGCATTGCTGTGATTTCTGGTGTCTTTAGTAGGTTTCTGTTGCCTTCAAAGAGTTAGGGTGTTATTTCTGTTTTTATATATTTAGGGTGTCATTTCTATATTGATTCTGATTAAAGTGTTGACTGGTGTTATATTAGGGTGTTATTTCTGTTATATTCAATGTTAGCGTGTTCTTTATAAGATGTGCGCTTTCAATATAACTGCTGTGGTGTTTTTATGAGTTATGGTGTTATTTTTGTTATATTTATGTTCTTTATAAGATTTATGCATTCAATATACATGCTGTGGTGTTTTTATGAGTTAGGGTGTTTTTATGAGTTATATTTCTGTTCTCTTTATAAGATGTATGCCTCCAATATACATGTTGTGGTGTTTTTATGAGTTAGGGTGTTATTTCAAATTCGAAAATCCCTACAATAACTGCCAAAAATCGGTTGCATATATTCATTCCATAATTAGAATTTATTAGTTAAATTACACTTATACCCTTAAATTACCAAAATAAAAAGAGACACATGTCACATCCATAATCTTTCTCATCCTTCTAACACTTTTAAATTTTCTCACATGATCATAGCATATTTAGTCACCTAAATCATAATCACAGCATATTTAGTCACCTACACTCAAGCTGGGCTTGATTTAGATTCATATAATTCCAAACTGATAGATGCAAGATAAACACAATAATTAATTCCAGTATAAATAATGCAAGGATTAACTAAAGATAATTAGATTTGGATTTACTTACTGGTTTGAAGGCTTAAACGTATCTCAGAATTGAAAAAAATAGGTCGTTGCCAATGCCACCGCCGGAGGTAGCCTTGATCCATCTCTATCTCTTTCTCTCGCACTCTCTTTCTTGTTCTCTCTTTCTCTCTCTACAAATAAAAAGAAGAAAGCAGTAAAGATACATGCTTCGGCAACCCAAATGAGGATGAGTGGCGTTTCAAAAGTTAATGAAATATTTAGCCACCCAAATGGGAATGAGTGGGATTTCAAAAGTTGAGTTAAAATATTTGGCCGCTTTTGTGCAAAATGAGGTTGTACATGATGCACAAACACTGGTATCTCTTAAAGTTTTAAGTTCTCTCTCCTATATACATTATATAATAGTGCAGATATATATAACCTTTTTGTACCGATTGGCAGAGAAGCACTCAGACCAGTATACCGATTCGGAAAGCTGTTGGCTGTGTGGGCTGACCTAGAGGCACACCCTAAGCTCCCACTCCTGAAGGTAACCACTTAAATGCCTTAACTGCACAATGAATGACATTAAAGATCTTGCTTGGACTTGGCCAGCCTTTTGAAGCTGAAATGGCGGGAATACCTCTTTCTAGTGCAAATTGCACTTTAGCTTCATGTTCATCCTTTGGAGCAAACGAAACGCAACCACGTCCAAATCACTCGAGTTATTTTACCCCATGCGATATCAGGAAGTATCTGCAGTTATAAAATCAATATATTTAAGGTGAAAAACAAAACCATACTATTCCGATCTCCTAGGCTTACTTCGTGATTGTCTCATCGTCGCCCGTTTAATCCTTGAAGTTATCTATACACAATAAACAAACAACTTTAAAAAAAGTGAATTAACTTTGAAAAAAGTGAATTAACTTTGTTTGACAATTCATAAGACGTAACACACGCCTAAGTCATAACGGGTCAAAAGAAATCAAATACACTTAGATCTTATTGACAAAAATACACTTGTATAGGTCAAATGAACCCAACCACTTTATCGTTATGTTTATGACTTTTGGGAATGTTAGACAGGGACATATGATTTCTTTCAATTCTAGCGGTTAAATTCCAGATCCTTTGATTAAAATTCAAATTTCCTTGTAGGGAACAAGTGAAGGTGTGATAGTTGACTTCTATAAAAGCTCATTATAAAAAACATATGAAAAGTACACTAAAGACTAAATTAAAGTAAATTTCAGCTAACATATCCAGATCTTGTTCTTTAGTTGACCTTAATTTGAAATAACTTTCTGCGGTAAGATCTTAGTAACAATTTTCTAAAACTCCATCCATTTCTTAGAAAGTCATAACAATTTTCATAACATCATGGCAGGAAGTGCATTGGCACTTCCATATTTGCCAATATTATTATTATACAATAATGTTCTATAAAAACATACTTGTTTTCTTTTTACTACCAGCAGCTTCTTTCTTTGCTTTTAACTTCTCATCAGCAATGGCACTTACAAAAAAGCAACTTCTTTTGCATCAGCAGCTTTTAAATGAGTCATTGATAATCTCAATACATGATAATCTCATTACATTTAACTTCTCATTACTTCTTTTAACTGTTTATTCCGAAAAGGTCAATCGAAAACCCCTTGTTGAAATTCCAATTCAAATGTTAATATAAACGGAAAGAGACAGAAGACTTACATTAGTTGGATCTGGTGCAAAAGTGAGGAAATTCGGCATTCCAACATGTCAGGATCAGGAGCACATAGCCATAGCCAAGAACTCATTTCAGATCAGCAAATTGGGCAATCCAACATGTCAAGATCAGGAGCGCCACCTGTAATTCTCCAATTGCATTGTTAAACGCCGGGAACGGAGTCATAACAATCCAATTCCACGCCTTCTATCGATTGTATGCAGTAGGTTATGACATGCAACTTGTAGTATGATTCAATTGTATGAAGTGGGTCAAAAAAGCAAAATGATATGAGAATTATTGTTTATTTAGACACATTAAAACTATAATTAATCTAATCAACTCTCAAACTGGTCAAGTAAGTTTTATGTCAAAATTAATAATTTCAACTTTAGTATTCTAAATCATAATCTAAATCTGATAGTGTTAAACATATTTGGAATAGATATAACGGATTCTCTGGTTGTATAAAAAATACCCAATTTTATGTGTTGTAACACGAAGAAATTTAGCAAATCAAACTAAACCTCTCGTATATACCAGACAGACTAACCTTTAAACGTGTAATCCAAAAAGATTGTACATATAGAGACATTGGTAATTTGTGTATAACCTTCAACTAAAACAAAATCAAACTAAATTTCAGAATTCTTATATCATATTGGCAACACATTAAACTAAAACACATCATGAAAGTTAAATGAAGCTTAAATCGAATAATTGTTTACCTTATATTTACCTAGTGGTTCCGCCAAAGAGAGGTTGTAGTAGAGAAGTAGAATCCATAGCTACATGGGCCACGAATCGAAGACTTCAAACGCTTGTAAACAATACCCAGCCACCATCATCTTCCTTGGATATAATAAGAAAACCCTGAACCAGTTACTGATGAACATCTAACAAAATTCAGATTTGATTTTATTACCTGAATAGAAACTGAACGCTAGGGCGATGGCAGCGGCTTTCAAACTCGTGCACCGGAAGTTTATCAGATTATTCCATGGATTCTTCTTATGCAATCTTAGCTACACTCAAACGAAAAGAGCGAGGACGGAGATCATTGTCGTCACCGATGGTTCACTTTTATTAGATTTTTTACATGTACGTAAACATAACAAATTTACCCATGTGTAAATGACAAACTTACATATGTATAATTTTATTTATTTATAAATTAAATGTATAAATTTAAATTCTAACATTGTATTAGAATAATAATAATGATAAGTTTAAAAAAATTGCATTTGAATTGTTTTTACCAAGTTCTCGCGGTTTTTTCATTCGTTAATATTTAGCGTTCTCATTTAAATCTTTTTCTATATATATGTATATATATATATATATATATATATATATATATATATATACACATATATATAGGGTGAGGTTATTGTAAGAAAATATAAAAGTGTGAAAATGATAAGAAATAATCTAAACCATTAGATATTTAATCTAATGGTTGGATATTGATGGCAATCTTGTAAATAGTGTTCACTATTAAACTAATTAATTTTCTATATTAAGGGTATAAAGATAAATTAAAATTTTTAAATTAAGAAACTAACATTAAAGCACATGCAAGTTCTCCCCCTTCTTTTTTAAACGTCAATAACTTTTTATCCGTAACTCTTTTTTTTTTTAAATTACACCATAATAACGAGTGTTTTTTATCTTTAATATGAGTATCATATTGATATACTTATGTAGAGAAAAAAATTATGTCTCGCTTGGATGTTTTAGTCCATGGTGTTTTTTCTATGTTCATACAGTGGTGTTTTAATTGTACGATGTTATTTCTATTCTATTTTTGTTACTCGTAAGATGTATGTCTTCAATATACATGCTGTGGTGTTTTTATGAGTTAGGGTGTTATTCCTGTTATATTTAATGTGAGGACAAAGGTCCTTGATTTATTATGGTGTTATTTCTGTTATATTCAATGTTAGGGTGTTCTTTATAAGATGTGTGCCTTCAATATACATGATGTGTTTTTATGAGTTAGGGTGTTCTTTCTGTTACATTTCTGTTCTTTATAAGATGTGTGCCTTCAATACACATGATGTGGTGTTTTTATGAGTTAGCGTGTTATTTCTTTATAAGATGTATGACTTCAAATTCCAAAATCCCTGCAATAACTGCCAAAAATCGGCTACATATATTCATTTCATAATTAGATTTTATTAATTAAATTACACTTATACCCTTAAACTACCAAAATAAAAAGGGACACGTGTCACCTCCAAAATCTTTCTTATCCTTCTCACACTTTTATATTTTCTTACATGAACCTCTACTTATATATATATATATATATGTGTGTGTGTGTGTGTGTGTGTGTGTGTGTGTATGTGTGTGGGATGAATCATGAGAAAACTATTTTAAATGAAAAAAACTAAAACTAACTAAAAAAGCTTAAGTAATTTAAAAAAATTTTGAATTTTTTTTATTAAAAATCGCTAATAATAATATACAAAAACAACTTTTTTTCAAAAGAAAAAAAAAGAAGTTGTACTACATATGTGCAATAATACAGAAAAGTCGAAACCACTAACCCACCGCCACCAACACCCCCCCCCCCCAAAAAACCTAAACCCCCACACCCAACCCCCCCCCCCCCCCAAACCTAAATCTACCATCCCACAAAAAGCCTAAACCCCCATGTAACACCTCAAAATATTAAATCATATAAATATTCAGGGACATTTAACCTAAGTAATAAAAACCCTTTTAATTAAAAGAGGGATGAGCTTAAAACGTCCTTAAAACATAATAAGTATTAAATAATATTTGGTTAAATGGTAAATTTATGCACGTGATTAGTAATACGAATTAACTCGGTCAACTACTTGTTGATAACCAATAAAGTATTCGAGAAATGCTTTCACATAATAAACGAAACATAGAGGACCGAATTGAACAGTGGGTAAACTAGTGGATATAAATAGAAAAGAAAAACACCAAAACACACACACACAGTGTGCTCTGGTCGATTAAACAAGGAACAAAAGAAGGGAAGAACCCTAATATCAACAACGTCACAAAATCAAAGAAAATTTGGGCATAAAATCTCTGCATGAGCATAGATTAGCGATTACTTAAGCAGAGGAAATCATAAGGTATGTCTAATTTGATCTTTGGTGAGGTTGTAGAATTACTTGAACATCACAAATTTTATGTTGAGCATGATTGTGAATTATATAGTGGAATCCTAGATGTATATGGGACTAGGGACAAACGATTGATGAAAAATCAGTAACTAAATGCTATAAAATGAGTGTCCAAATAATTTACAATGTTTATGTTATATGGGTTTCTATAAATGTGATGAACCCTTGAATTGAGATAATGAAATCTGAAATCTTTGATGTTAATGTGCTAGAATCGAGATGTAAATTTGCAATTCTAGATGTAGAGACTTGAAAGAGTACTAATGCATGAGTTATAGATAAATTATATACTTGATAAGAGAAATATAGAAATCTTGCCCACAATATGCTCGATGAAATGCCTAAATGATTATAGGTTATTGAAAAATACAAAAGAATCGTATGAATGAGATTTTGACAAGATACATGTTATCTATTATACTATAAATTCTTAACCTTAAATCGGGTTAACCTTGTAGGCAAATCGGACGAGACATCAAGTGATAAAGCTGGTACGGATACGCGTTTGAAGGGAAAACTCTAAGGTACGTAGTTTATCATTCTAAACAATTTACTTATAATATTCGTAGTGACACATATTGAATAATGGAATGAACATAAATACATTCGATTTAATTATGAGTGATCCATTTCACATGAACGAATCGAATAAGTATTATTGATTTGCGATAGTTTGGTCGAACAAAAGCGATGGAATTCACTATAGTGATCAGGCAGATCAAATAACATAATAGATGATGGTTTGGTCGAATAAAAGCGATGGAATTCGCTATCTCGATTGAACAGGTCAAACAATATAATAGATGATGATTTGGTCGAATAAAAGCTATGGAATTCGCTATTTCGATTGAACAGGTCAAACAATATAATAGATGATGGTTTGGTCGAATAAAAGCGATGGAATTCGCTATTTCGATTCGCTATCTCGATTGAACAGGTCAAACAATATAATAGATGATGATTTGGTCGAATAAAAGCGATGGAATTCGCTATTTCGATTCGCTATCTCGATTGAACAGGTCAAACAATATAATAGATGATGATTTGGTCGAATAAAAGCGATGGAATTCGCTATTTCGATTGAACAGGTCAAACAATATAATAGATGATGGTTTGGTCGAATAAAAGCGATGGAATTCGCTATTTCGATTGAACAGGTCAAACAATATAATAGATGGTGGTTTGGTCAAATAAAAGTGATGGAATTCGCTAAAATGACCAAACAGGTCAAAAAATGGTAATATATGACGATTTGATTAGACAAAAGCGATGTATACGCTTAAAGGATCAAATGAGTCAAATAATATAAAGAATAAACGTTTGGTTATATTGAGCGATGGATTTCGTCATGTGACCAAACAGGTAAAAATATTTAGTCATAATATAAGCTATGATGCTATATGCATGAGTACTGGATATAAATTTAGTAATGAGGGTGAAATCAGAAATTTTGCATAAAATCGACAATAGGAATGTATATGGTTATAGGTTGCCCCGAGAGACTTGGGTATAACTAATAAATTGATTTTTGGAGATAAGAGATATGAGTGAAAGAGCTCAATTGTAAAAATTTACAAACGGGTCAAAATAATTAAATTTACGAATTGAGATTTTAGTTGTATAAATTTGTAAAATGAAGGTATTACAAAGATGAAAAATATAAAATACCATATTACGAGAATTTTCTGCAAGTATCGGGATATGTTTTGAAATGTGGAGTAAGGAACGCATCAAGCGAACAAAGAAATGTTTAAGCAACAAAAATGTTGCAGTAAGCAGCGTCGACGCTCCTTCGGGCCGTCGCCGACGCCATAAGTTTTGCCGACGGACTAACCTACTGTCTACGGTCAAAATGTTCCAACGCAACAATTAAAACGGCTTCGCCGACGCAGCATAGTAGCGTCGCCGACGCCCATCTGAAACTTTTATTTCTAAAAATTTAGATTTTTGATTATACATTTATGTTATGTTTTATTAGATGTATAAAAACTTGCTAATAAGTTGTAAAAAGTCTTTCAGGAGGAGTTCCTAATATCGATAAGGGATAGAAGATCAAGTCTTAGTGAAGAACCGAACATCAAGCACGAAATTGTCTTCCGTTGGTTTTATTTTGATTAAAATGGTGAACATACTTTTGTAAATGTCCTTAAGTTTTTAGTTTCTAATCATGTAATGTTGTGTCGTAGACATAAATACTTTTGATGTAAATGTTTAAAATTAATAATAATATCATATTAAATATATATGTGTAATATTCTGCATATTATCTAGTAAATTTATGGATGTTACACCCCACCCAAAAAAACCTAAAACTGAACCGTAAATATAAACCCCAAAAAACCTAAATCCCCCACATGCACCCCTCAAAAACCGAAACCCCCTTCCCCCACACCTAAAAACCTGATACTAATCCTAAACCTCCAAAATACCTAACCCTAAAATCTAAACTAAATTAAAATGGTAACTTTAAACATATAATACAAATGGGCAGTACAAGTTTTTTTATAAAAAGTCTTTTTTATACATAATAAGTAGTGAATTTTTATAAAAAAATTGTAAAAAAATTGGTTTGTAACATGCGACTTTCATTTTTCTTTACATGCGATTTAACTTTTTTTTATGTACATGCGATTTTGAGTTTTTTTTGGAACATGGGATTTCCCTTTTATTATGTACATGCGATTTTCAATTTTTTTGGAGCATGCGAATTTCATTTTTAGGTAATATAACGTGCAATTTTGGCCATCGCGTACGCAACTTACGTTAATGTATTTTGTATGTTACATTATATATATATATATATATATATATATATATATAGGGGAAGGTTATCTTGAGAACGCTAAATATTGCGGAAACCGTGAGAACAAATGAAAAAACCAATCAAAATCAAATTTTTTTAATACAAACCTTATTGTAATTAAAATAAAATATCCAAAAAGAATTTACAACATCAAATAATTCAATCATCCTCTCAAAATCACTTTTACTAGATTTTTACGCATGTGTAAATATAACAAATTTACACATATGTAAATGACAAACTTATACATGTGTAATTTTTTTTTATTTACAAATTCACAAAAATTTAAATGTGTAAATTTAATTTCTAACATTGTATTCGAATAATAATGATAAGTTTCCAAAGAAATTTTGAATTTGAATTGTTTTTTATCAAGTTCTCGTGGTTTTTTCATTTGTTTTTACGGTTCTCGTGATATTTAGCGTTCTCATTTAAACATTCCCCTATATATATATATATATATATATATATATATATGCATGTGTATTTTTTAAACTGTGTGGTACATGTTTGTGAGTATGGTGCGTTGTTGGTATGTGTGCGTATGTAATGTGTCATGTGTGTGTTTTTAATTTGTTTGTGTGGTGTTGTGTACGTATTGAGTGTGTGTGATGCATGTATGTTTTTGTATTGCATGTATGTGTATTTCATGTCTGTGTTGCTTTGTATGCATGTGTTTGTATATTAAAGTTTTTTTTTTTTTTATATTTTGTTTAGTTACTTTGTTTTTGTTTCTTTCTTTTGAGATTTATATATATATATATATATATATAATATATATATATTTTATATATATATATATATATATTTAAAATAAATGATATTACATCTGTAACTTATTTGAGATGAGTGAATTATTTTATGCAAACTATTATTATACATTAACATAAGATCATTTTGGGTTCTAATGGCTTTTATTCTAAGAATTACGTCCGCTAAACTCATGTCTTTCATATTGAATCTCACTTTCAACATGCCTTTAGTAGCTTTGATAATTATATCATTACTCTCAATAATAAGCATATCGTCTACATAAATGCATAAAGATCACATAACCTTTCGTTGTGTTGTTAAAATAAACACATTTGTCGTACTCATTTACTGAAACCACTGTCAATCATGACATTACAATCTTTTGGTGCTATTATTTTGGAGCTTGCTTCAATCTATACAAAGACTTGATGAGTTTACACATTTTTCCCTCTTGACCTCAAGCGGAGAAACCTTTAGTTGCTCCATGTAAATCTTTTCTTCCAAATCGCTATTTAGAAAAGCGGTTTTTACATTCATTTGGTGAACTTCCAAAATTCTGAAGGTCGGTATAGCAAGATTCGATCTTATGCAAGTTATGCGTGTCACATGCAAGTAAGTATCAAAGTAAACTAGTCCTTGTTTTGTCTAAATTATTTTATCACCAACCTAGCCTTATATTTATCAATACTTCCATCAGTTTTCATCTTCCTTTTGAATATCCAACGATATCCAGGTGGTTTACAACCAGGTGGAAGATCTACTAACTCCCAAGTATGAATTTGCAATTTAGAATCCGTTTTGTTCTTTATTGCTTCGTTCCATTGAGGTCCTTTTGAAGAGAAATTGATTGTTTTAAGTCGGGAATTGAAACATTCATGAAATTGATTTTACAAAATGAAAATGAGCTTATAAAATGAATCTGGACCCACCGTAAACTTGATGGCCCCATATAAAAATAGTTTTATGCCCGTCTAGTGACCGAGTATTTTCATGTCATAATGACACAATGTAAGACCTAAAACTTTACGACCAAAAACATAAATAAACACAATGAAAACGGGTCAAAATTAATATTTTTGAACATTACATACATGCTTCTAAAAGGATCAAGTTATCATTCCAAGTTATTAAATATATATATGAGCGTGTGTAATAAAAAACCACCATAAACTAACATACAAACAAAAGTGTTTAACAAAGGCGTATTAACACCACCAACTTGACCGTAAGAGTTTTCTGCAACAATTTTTTGACCCGTTTAGCTAGGTATCATCTCGGAAGCGCTTGTAAGTGGTGTGTTCGTCCCAAGCTCGCAACGACTTAAGAGGAGGTTTTACCTACAACCCTGACAACACAATTTAATCACAACAATACACATAAAACACAATTTCAGACTTGCACATACGACATGGTATCCATACTTTCAATTTCTTTCATTCTTATGAATGTAATAGTTCTTTTGCAAAATTGTACTCACTCAATCCAAGTTTCGTTCTTTCCATTCTATATATCTTTCAAGTTTTCCATAATGTCGAATCATTTGACCCTACCATACCCAAGATCAATGTCTTGACCTTTCACTCATTTTTGGCATTTTTAGCCGTTCGACGGGTCAGCTTCACACATTGGAGATTTCCTTCTAAGTTATATATTTTCACCTAATGTTTGCTCAATGACACTACTAACAACTAATGTAAAACTTGTAAGCTAAAACAACTTACTCGATCGTGTGAGCCTTGTGTTTTCTTGTCGCTTGGACCTTCTTCCTTCACACCAGGTGATTAAGGCCCTTTGAGGATCAAGAATGTCAACACATACAAGTGATTAGCCTCAATTTCCTACTTCAATTGCTGAATTTTGAATGTTTTTGATAAAGAGGGCTTGTCTCCCCCCTCTCTCTCAATCTCATTATACACACACATGTACTGATGTTCTTGTTTTGCATTTTTCTTTTATTATAACAACTTTTAAGTTTGTTCACTTTCAACATTTCTAGTTTTATTGATTATTTCTTTGTTCACAACCTCTATTCTTTATACTAAAAGTCTCCATTTAACTTGGTTAGTCATATCTAGTTACTACACCTCATGTTATAAGTTTTAGATACTCATAAAAAATAAAACATAAACTTTCGGGGTGTTACGCATAAATATTTACGAACTACTTATAATCTCACCCAATAAGTCACAATCAGATCTCTCATTATGATTACTTTAAATATCTGTATAAATATTATGAATATGCAATACATTACACTACGCGAGCCGCTTGAGAGACACCTTTGTTTTTTTTACTACGTGCGCATGGTTCAGTACAGAGTCTGCAATGAGTAGGTGACACATGCTCAGCCTAGCTGATGGGATGGCATGCGTGGGTGGTGCGAGTGCATGGCGCATGACCAGGGAGTGTCCTGGGCTGCACGCGCGACTTCTAAAGAGCACCTAGGTGGGGCACACATGGTGTACGAAGATGAGCCAATATGGCGCAACTGTGTGACGTGTCCATATAGGCTCGTGGACAATGTGGCTTGTACGCACACGTGTGCAAAAAATAG
This sequence comes from Scalesia atractyloides, assembly GCA_947069175.1. Classification (NCBI taxonomy): domain Eukaryota; kingdom Viridiplantae; phylum Streptophyta; class Magnoliopsida; order Asterales; family Asteraceae; genus Scalesia; species Scalesia atractyloides. The sequence goes on from CAMTDV010000022.1 coordinate 5,499,632, forward strand.
CGCGCGCACCGGTGTACTAGTTCTAGCCCACACGTGTCTCGCAGGAGCTTACTAGTGTCACACCCTGACCCGCTGCGGAAATAGAAGTCGGGGCATAATTGAGTCATCATCAAAGCTCATGACATTTACTAAAATTAAGTCTATTTATTAATCTGAAATTTAAGAACAAATATCTAAACACAAAGAAACATACAAGCACAAGAAAAACATTGTTCTAAACAAGATATATTTTATTCATCTTCTAAGGCCAATTCTATGTATTCCTCTCCACAGCCTGTCCATCTGTATCATGTGTAAAACAAGAGTTTGGGTCAACAAAAGTTGGCGAGTGAATCTGAATTTAACAATTAAACAGTTTAATATATTGGTTGTTTCAAAAAAATTTGCATGGACCATATATGAACTTATGTATATGTACTTAAGTCACAAACCACATTATACCAACAATGAACATATGAATATGATGCATGGTGTACTTGAGATCAAGGCTCAATCAAACGAAGCCGATCTAATGAGGCACCTGATGCTCAACTCGTATCCCACGAGGAACTGATGGGCCTTAAATGAATGATTGCACTGAAATGATAAAAATGTAATCACACATAACCACAACAATTAAACATACACATTAGATCACATAATGGTAGTAGCACACGTATTTGTATAAATAAAATAAATAACGACACATGATACACCCCAAAACGTGAATAAAAAGGGGAATTTGTAAGGATTCACTCACATTGGGTGCGTTTCCTTGGATTGATGATAAATGCGCACAAGTTTAAGATTTAACCGACAAAGGAAACTAACCTAAGTAATAACGTAGTAATTCGATAACTATATAAAAGTTTATATTTTTAATTTAATACTTTCAATTAGATAATAAGGTTATTTTTGTGGTACTTAATACGAATTTTTAAGCTTTAAAACCTTATTTTTAAGTATTTTTAACAAATTTTTAGAGAAATAAAAAGGATTTTAATTTAAAAAAATACCCCTTTTCTCAGGGTTGACTGGTCAACGACCGGTTCAACTGTTTAATTATTGGCATCGTGTGAGGTTCGAACTCGTGACCTCTCGTATACGTGCACGCAGCTATACCAACTGAGCTACGTGTCTAACCCGTAAGTTATCTGATTTTAATTATTCTTATATACTTATTAGAATATTTCAGAAATTATTTGATTTAAAAAGATTTTAAAATAAACGAACCGACGTCCAACACAGGAATCGAACCCACGACCTTAGATTCAGTTTGCACCCAGCCCAACCAACTGGGCTGGGTGTCTAACCCAATTAATATAGAAGTTACAATATTCTTATAATCTTACTGAGAGATAATATAAGTGCTTAAAAAACTGGTTTAATTCAACGAAATGGACATGATCAAGATTCGAACTCGGGATGTGTACGCTATGTTTGCACACAGTCCACCACTGGACTGTGTGTCTAACCCGGTTATAAACCCGGTTTTTATTATATTTAAACACTTATAGCAAATTCATCTTCTTCATTTTTAAAAGAACCCACTACTGAATTGCGATCATGCCAAGTTAAATCAATGTTGTTGATATGTGATTAAATACTAATATGGTGATAACGAAATACAGTAATAGAGTGAAGGATTTACCGACAAAAAATGGAAATCCCGGTTTTCTGGCGAAATATTTCCGGCGAGTTGCGGTTGATTCCGGCAACAAGAAGTTTTATCAGAGAATTTAGTGTAGAACTTCAGAGGAAATGAGCGAGGTAATTGAGATGAGATGTGTCGATATTTATAGTGCAAGTGACCAATACATGATTTCGGTTTCAAAACCCAAATTATGGGTTTGTTAATTTCCGAATGATTACCGACGGTTTTCAGAATTATTGAAACGGTCCTTCAGTTAAAATTTGAGTTTTTTTAACTTCGATCAACCCCAATCAAAACGTAATTTGTGACATTACTTCGATTTGGCGGTTACAGTTGGTGATGATTTAAATTTGCAGATTTCAGGGACATGTTTGGGTATAAGGTTTATTTATTTTGGGTTTAAACATATGGTGTGTGTAGTGCAGTGGTGTTTTGGTGTGTGGAGTTGTGGGGGTATCCGGGTTCGAACCCGGCTACTTCTTTATTTTTTTTATTTTTATTTCTTTTTGTTATATAAAGGTTTAATTATTTTTCTTTTATTGATTATTATTTTAATTATGTAATTTATTTATTAATCATGAATAATTAAATAAATTAATTAATACTAATAAATGTGTAACGAACTATTAAATAAATACTTGAATTTTCAAATGGAGCTTTTTTTTAACCCATTTTACATAAATGTTACAGTATCCTCTACTTTTAGAAATTTAGTCCCGAAATTCAAGTAGTAGCTACAACTGGAAAAAGATGCGGGTATTTCTCGCACATTGAGTCTTCGCGTTCCCAAGTAAACTCAGGTCCTCGCTTTGACTCCCAACGCACCCTGACTATTGGAATACGACTTCGTCTCAAACGCTTTTCACCAAAGTCCATGATTTCTATAGGTCTTTCAACAAAATGCATTGATTGATCGATTTTAAAATCTTCTAAAGGAATATGGAGGTTTTCGTCGGCGAGACACTTTTTCAAGTTCGATACATGGAATGTGGGATGAATTCTGTTGAGTTCTTCTGGTAGGTCAAGCTTGTATGCTACAGGACCAACTCTTTCGAGTATCTTGAATGGTCCCACATAGCGTGGTGCTAGCTTGCCTTTTTGACCAAACCGAACCACTCCCTTCCACGGTGATACTTTCAAAAGTACTTGATCACCAACACAAAACTCCAGTGGCTTTCGTCGTTTATCAGCATAACTCTTTTGACGACTTTGAGCTGCTAGAAGATTGTTGCGGATCTGAAGAATTTTGTCAGTCGTTTCTTGAATCAATTCTGGTCCAGTGATTTGTGCTTCACCGATTTCGTGCCAACATACAGGAGATCGGTACTTACGACCATATAAGACTTCAAAAGGAGCCATACCGATTCTAGAATGATAACTATTGTTGTACGAAAATTCAACTAACGGTAGATGGGTATCCCAATTACCCTTGAAGTCTATGACACATGCTCGCAACATGTCCTCAAGGGTTTGTATGGTGCGCTCAGATTGACCATCAGTTTGAGGGTGAAAGGCAGTGCTGAGATCTAAACGCGTACCCAAAGCTGATTGTACGGCTTGCCATGTTCGTGAAGTAAAACGACCGTCTCAATCTGAAATGATACTTAAAGGCACACCATGACGGCTTACAATTTCATTGATATAGATACGAGCTAACTTCTCGTTCTTGAAGTCTTCGCGGATTGGAATGAAATGAGCTGATTTAGTGATGTCACACCCCCTGTAATCCATTCACATAAGAGCGGGGCGTGAACTAAACTGGTATCTTCATTGCACATCGGAAGCAAACGTGAGTGCTAAGATTTCTAGTAAATGAACGCCTGCTAACTACTAGAATCCCCATGGGTTCCACTATTCCAACCGTGCCATACTTGTAATCATAACCTGAGAAAGAACATGCGAAAAATCAACATAAAGTTGGCGAGTTCATAGTTTGTCTGTTTTGTTTCAAATGAGTCATAAAACATTTGAGCGTTTTGCATTCAAAAAACCGGTTTGTGGGATCATAGTATCCCAAAGCATTTGAAATGTCAGTATTGAATGTTTTCCATATTGTTTGCAAATCAATGCATATAACTGTTATGTTTTTAAACCGGTGATAAAATATTTTCAATCGTATCTGTAAATAAACCTGTATTGAAATGTTTTCTGTTATCTTTGTAAACATGTGTTGAAATGTTTTCTGTTATCTTTGTAAACCAGTATTGAAATCGTAGTATGTAGTATGCCTATGGAATCTAAGGATCAATCAGTGTGTAGCTAATACACTGACCTATGTGTCATAAGTAAGTAACCAACCCGAGACAACTTTGACATCATTGGGATCACAAAAGCACTCCTAAACGGTTAACATACCAGGAGTGGAGCGTGTCTAAAACTCGATAGATCTATACCTTTTGCACCTTGGTCACTACTTGATTAATGGTTACTATTGTCATCATCCTACTTACGCATAGTGATCTGTTATCATCTAATCACATAGCTACATACCAATTGTTATAAATCAGTTATCCGTGTTATTGGGCCTAGCCCATGTTATAAATAAAATTGGGGCCTCGCCCCTAGTTGTGACTATGACAATCCCGTCACTAGTCATAAAACTCATGCATGTTTCGAAAAGCTTTGTATAGCTGTAAAAACCGGTAAGTTTAGCATAAACCTTTCGTAAACCATTTGAGTTCATTGAAATCTGTTTGTAACATGGTTTAGAAATACATGATTTTCGTTCATCGAAACATTGTATGCTTTCGCAAAACTTGCATGTCTTTCCACCCCCGAAAACATTTATAAAAATGTAAAACGGTAAAAAGTGGGGGTTATGAACTCACCTTGATATCCTTGTGCAAAACTAGCTTAATGTGATTTCCATAGTGTTGTCTCCACAACTTGACTTGCTAGCATGCAATCTAAGGTATTCCTAAAACGGAATAACTCATAAGTTTCTAGATATAACGTAGCTAAACTACATGATACCAAGCTCTGCCGAATCGTTAACCATACCATTTTATGATATTGTCATTGTCTTAACTCGGTTAACCAACCTATGGTTTTCTTAGAAACGATTCTGTTTTCGAGAGACTTGAAATATATGTATACATATAAAAATAACTATATTTCTTGAAATCATATTCAGTCGTTATGTACGTTGTCGGATAATAGTACGACTCTTCTTAGTTTTCGTAAGGTATATTGTATATATACTTGTAAATATACCCGTATAGATAATACATTTTGTATTCGCGCAATAGTCTTGCGGTATCGTGTCGCACTTCGTTTAGGCGTTTGATCAATATATTATTGTTATAAAATCCTTCGAAAGTATTCGAGTCGTCGACATTATATATATATATATATATATATATAATTATATTCGTGTTATATGTCACACCCCGACCCGCAGCGGAATAAGAGTCGGGGCATAATTGGGTTATCACCAAAGCTCATAATATTTACTAATATGTTTCATATTCATTTACGTTAAAATTACATTCTCAATAATCCAAACATGTTCATACAAATACAAAGAAAAACAATCAACTAAACAATCCAAGCTCTAAACTAGTTTATTCTTCTAAGCCAATCCTATGTGTTTCTTGCTGCAGCTGGGTCACCTGTATCATGTGTAAAAATGGGGGTTTTGGGGTCAACATAAGTTGGCGAGTGAACCTTGTTAGATAAACATTTATTATTGATTTCTTGTTATCTTTATCAAGGAAAAATTGTGCAATAGTCATATGTGAGCAAATGTAAATAATCAAACAATAGCAATAACAACCACAAACAATAACATACAATAACATATGAACTTGCATGAATATATAACATGAATGAAACTGTATATGTTGTCAACGTCACGTTCACGCTCATAATGTAATGGGGAACTGACGGCCTATGATGAATGTCTGTGCGATCAAGGCTCAACCAAACGGAGCCGATCGTATGTTGGCAACGCCCGGTTCACGCTCATAATGTAATGGGGAACTGCTCAACGCTCATAATGTAACGGGGAGTGGCGGCCTATAATATTGCATGTACTGAAAAATAATAAATTAAATCTAAACAATAACCACACAAACAGTTGATACAAGCTGAATACACATTTGTCCATGGATATGATGTATGCACAATGATTTAAATATAATAATTGGTAAGACACATGATACACCCCAAAAACGTGATTAAAACGGGGAATTTGTAGAGATTCACTCACATTGGGTGTGTTCGGTTGGAGATGATGAGATGCGCACGAGTTTGAGGGATTGATCAACGAGAATTAACTAACCTAAATAATAACGGAAAGTATAGTAAATGAGTGGATTTTATTAATAATTTTAATAGGATTTTTAGATATATTTTTGTGAGTTTAATTCTATTTCCTATCTTTAAAAACATTATTTTTAAGTATTTTTAATTGATTTTTAAATTAAATTAAATAAATAAAAATATAAAAAAATGTTGACTTTTGCGTTGACCATTGACCGTTGACTGTTGACTATTTGACCGGTTCTATTGTGTGCATGTATGCGCTGGGCAGGACTCGAACCCGAGACCTCCCGTACGCGTGCACGCAGCTCTACCAACTGAGCTACGTGTCTAACCCGAAATATTTCTGTTTTTAATTATATTTATATACTGTTTTAATTTATTCAAAATTCATTTATTTTTAAAAAGATTTTAATTATCGAACCGGTGCCGTCAACAGGTCTCGAACCCGGGACCTGTAATTTAATGTTGCACACAGTCCACCACTGGATTGTGTGTCTAACTTGGTTAATATACTGATTTTTATTATACTTAACATCTAATTGCGAATGGATCCGGTTCAATTTAAAAATGAACATTTTAATTACAGAGAATGTGCGTGTGTCAAGGATCGAACTCAGGACGTATGCGTATTGTTTGCACACAGTCCACCGCTGGACTGTGTGTCTAACCCGGTTATAATACCGATTTTAATTAATCTTATAATCATATTAGACTTCATCTTCTTCGTTCAATTCACAGACAATGATCAATCAACTGTTTCTTGCTTAATTCGATTAACAGACGTACTAATGATATATATGTAACAGACAGGAAAAGTTTTGGGAATGAACATACCGGAATGATGATCTTTCTCAGAGCTCCGGCGAAGTCGTCGGCTCTGTTTTTATGAACTTCGACTGAGCGAACAAATTAACAGTTTTGATTAGCTAATTGTGGAATTGAAGTACTAAACAAGAGTTATCAGAAGGTTTGAATGACTATACCGTTTCACAGCGGAAAATAGAAATTTTCAGAAGTTTTTCGGCGAGAGTTGATTATCCGATAACGTCGCCTGAGATTGATTCTGGGTGATGGATTTATGTAAGTAATGGTCTATCAATGGAATGGAACAGAAAGAGTCGAGTTATTTACCGTTTTGAGGTGAGTCTCGGTTTTCCGGCGACTTGCAGAGTATTCCGGCGATGATCAGAAAGTAATTCCGACGACCAGAAAATAGAATAAACGTGAAATTAGAAGCTCTGGGAATGTAATTGAATCGCGAGATGAGTGTTTTGTTGAAGTAATTCCAGAATGAATGTTTTCGGTTATAAAAAACCAAACATCACCTGAATTCAAGTTCATTAACGACTGAATTGATTTAAGATGTCGGTTTATCGGTTATGATCAAGATTCCGCGAGCACTCAAACGTCTTGGTCGGTTTGAAAGCCGATATCGGTTTCAGTTGGCGCAACAGGTTGATTCTCAGTTGAACATATGATTTAATTGCTTCCTAGAACTCACAAAAAGATCAAGTGGCGGAGTGGTTATAAGTGTGTGAGTTAAGTCTTGGAGGATTTTACGGCTGACCCGGGTTCGAGTCCCGGCATCAGTATTTTATTTTTATTTCATTATTTTTAATAGATTTTCAATTATAAATTTTATATTCTAATATACTTATTAATTATGTATCGTTTAAAATTAATTTGAGCATTAAATATGCAACGAAATTTTTAACTGGTTGTTCGGTTAATAAACGAAGCGGGTTTGGTAAATCCGGTTTTTGACGGATGTTACATTATACGATTTCCGAATTCTGTCGTTTGAAATAATACGCGCATTGTACTTATCTTATAAAGCGTTCGGAAATCTTGGCGTTCGAAACAAATATAAACAATGTACTTATTTTTATATCATCGTTCAAATAAATTATCGATGTTTGAAATCTAGTTTCCGTGTTTCGACTTTCAATTAAACATAAATAAATATTATTTATTTTATAGTCGATTACCGAATCTTGTTATCTTGTAATCGCGCCCGATCGTTATAGATTTCAATAGCATCGGTAAAATAAATATATCTATATTTATTTTATAACAATCGTTTGAATTCGGACGTTTTGTCATTGAAATGTAACGCGTTTCGTATTACGTATTTTACTAAAATCGGGCAGAGTTTCCTCTGTTTTCGGACGATCCTGACAATACTAGTTGTCGATTTATTTATCAAAACGCAATGTTCAATGTACGCAAACAACATATATAATTTCTCGTTGTGTTTCAATATAACGTTTCGCCAATTAATATTTCCGATATATATATTTAACAACGTCGGTTTGATTTTAACTAGTGACTTTTACGCGAATATTATACGTCGGATCCATTGTTATTTTAAACTTCTGACGATATAGAATTGTTAACGGGTCGGTTTTGAGCTCGGTTTCGCGATAATAAATATTAATATTTTATAAACTATATAATTAAAATTTCGCGTCGTAATTAATTTTTACCGAGTCTCGCGTTGACTCATTGACCCGACAAGTGACCAGTTGACCGGGTTTGACCAGAGTTTGACCGCATTGACCGAGTTTGACTAAGTCGACCCGCAGCTAACTGAGTTGACCTGAACCGAGCCAAGTCTGACCCGGAACACCAAAGCTGAACCGAAGCTGTCTGTTGACTGTTTGACCATTCGTGACCGAATCCACTCGGTGTTGACTGAGTCGACTTGACTGAAATCTGAGTCCTATACAGCCACCACCACCCCTTGCTGCCGCTGACCGGTCTTTGCCGCCGGCCGCGGGTCGCTCCACGAAGCCCAAACTCGAACCGGGTCACGCATTCTAAACCTGGAATTCCGAGTTAAACATAGCCCAAACCAAACCAAAACTGAGACATCTAACTTGAACTGAACCTAATGTTGGCTGAACCCGAGCCGCAGTTGAACCGAACCAAATCGAACCAATCACCACCATTACCGTCGCCGTCTGATGTCGCCCCGCCGAAAACCGCCGCTGCCGCTGAGACGCGGCGGCTATCGCTGCCGTCCTTCTCCCTCCGCCGCTCTCTCTCTCCTCTACCCGCTGCTCTCTCTCTCGCTCTAACATACGTATGCGGGAGTGTGTATAAGGAGGTGCAAGGGGGGTTGTAGGTGGTGTGTGGTGGTCGGCCGGAAAGACGAGGGGTGTCGTGTGTGGGTGGTGTGCGCCGGAGGGGTGACCGGAGTCACTGGTTTTTGTTGCCGGAAAAGACGACCGCAGTCGACCGGAAGTCCTTGCCAGATTCCGGCGATCGGATAGAGAGGGAGCAGGGGGTTCTCTTGAGTTGCTAGGGTTTGATTTGTGAGAATGAGGGAGTTAGTCAGGTTTATATATCTAGGGTATTTTTAAATGGGTCGGGCCCAAGGCCAATTAACGCATTCAGTGCCCAAATGTTTCTTTCCACGGCCCGTTTTCAAAACCCGAACATCGTATGGGGTCGTATTATATTTATTTGGGTCGAAAACATTTAAAATTATAACGGAAGTCGGTTACGACGCGTAAATCCGTTCGTTGCGTTAAAAAACGCGTATTTTGCAACGATCACCATTGTTATCCGTTTTTCGATCCGGTTTCGACCGTGAATAATAAAATTCAATTATGAAGCCAAATATATCATAATATATCAATATTTAGACGTAATTCTAGTCCGTTGCTTCCGTTTTGTTGTCGGTGCGTTCTTGCGGACACGTTTTTCGTTCACGTAAACGTTTTGTGACATTCGAAGCATGATAATTCCTCAAAATCATAACTGTATGATAAATAGAAGTACTAAATTCGTATTTTTAGGCATTGTCAGTATTTGTTCAGCATCAATTCACTTATTGTTTAAATTCGCGTTTGGTGTTCTCGATTGTCGCAATATCGCGTAACGTGAATGAAGTAGACGTTCCTAGGCTCTCCAGGGGCCTGATCGAGTTAATTTACGTCTAATTACGTTGTTTATGATGATATTAATGTTCGTTACACGCTTAATTACAACCGGAAAATGCCGGTTGTCAGAAGTGAGACGATCAACGATAACCAAAATGGTGTCATACCCGCTGGAGGTGCGAGGTAACCCGGTAATGAAATCCATAGTAATATTTTCCCACTTCCATACAAGTATTTCGAGTTGAACAAGAAGTCCTGAAGGTCGTTGATGTTCAGCTTTAACCTTAGAACACGTGAGGCACTTGAAACAAAAAAGGCGATATCTTTCTTCATGCCAGGCCACCAATACGAGTATCATAGGTCTTGATACATCTTATCGGCACCTAGATGTATAGAGTATCGTGTTTTGTGAGCCTCTTTCATAAGGAAAGTGCGAAGATTGTCGCGATCAGGTATCCAAATACGGTTTAGATAGTAAAGAATACCATCTGACTTGGTTTCTATTTTGAGGTCAGCTCCACAAGACAGTTCATCTCGCACATCATTTTCCGTGACGGAGGTATGTTGAGCTGCTCGAATTCGGTTTTAAAGATCGGTCACAATTTGAGAACATAACGAACGGATGGAGTTTGCATACTCTTTTCGACTGAGGGCGTCATCTACAACATTGGCCTTGCCAGGATGATATCGAATTTCACAATCATAATCGTTTAGAAGTTCGACCCATCTTCGTTGCCTCATGTTCAACTCTTTTTGATTGAAGATATGTTGAAGGCTCTTGTGGTCAGTGTAAATTTCACATTTGGTACCATAGAGGTAGTGTCTCCATATCTTTAGAGCGAACACGACTGCTCCAAGTTCTAGGTCGTGAGTGGTATAGTTTTTTCATGCACTTTGAGTTGCCTTGAGGCATAGGCTATCACCTTTCCTCTTTGCATTAGAACGCAACCTAAACCTTGCCCTGACGCGTCACAATAAACCATAAAGTCTTCGCAACCATCAGGAAGTGTAAGGATAGGTGCATAAGAAAGTTTTTGCTTCAAGGTTTGGAAAGCCTCTTCTTGCTTGGGCGCCCAAATAAAGGGTTTACCTTTGTGAGTCAAGGCTGTGAGTGGAACGGCAATACGAGAGAAATTTGCGATGAAATGCCTATAATATCCAGCTAGACCAAGAAATGACCTAACTTCGGTAGGAGTGCGTGGCGCTTGCCATTCTTGTACCGCTTTGATCTTTGCAGGGTCGACATGAATCCCTTTGTCGTTAACGATATGACCAAGAAATTGTACATCTTTTAACCAAAACTCACACTTTGAGAACTTAGCATAGAGCCTTTCGGTCCTCAAAAGTGTTAGGATAAGTCGAAGATGTCGCTCATGATCGGATTGGGTCTTAGAATAGATAAGAATATCATGAATGAAGACTATGACAAAACAATCAAGGTAGGGTTTACACACCCTATTCATTAAATCCATGAAAACAGCAGGAGCATTGGTCAAACCAAAAGGCATAACCATGAATTCATAGTGGCCATAACGAGTTCGAAAAGCAGTCTTTGATATATCTTCTTCACGCACTCTTAGTTGATGATAACCAGAACGAAGGTCGATTTTTATTGGTCGCTTGTTGAGCTCTCTATAGTCGATACACATACGGAAGGTTTCATCTTTCTTCTTTACGAAAAGGACCGGCGCACCCCAAGGTGATGAACTAGGACGTATAAATCCTTTTCAGTCAACTCTTGCAGCTGACTAGCTAACTCTTGCATCTCAGATGGGGCTAACCGATATAGAGATTTCACGACTGGTGTAGCACCAGGTACAAGATCGATTCGGAATTCGACTTCTCGCATAGGAGGAACTCCTGAAAAATCGTCGGGAAAAACTTGAGGAAATTCTTTAACGATTGGAATGTCTTCGAGCTTCTTTTCCTTGGCTTCCTTTTTGACGATGTGAGCTAAAAATGTGATATAGTCTTTGGGAAGGTATCTTCGAGCTTGGTGGCATGACATCAATTTGAGCCCTTTGGAAGGAGTTTCACCAAAGATACGTAAAGTTTGACCGTCAGCGAGAGGAATTGGAATAAACTTCTCGTAGCAAATAACTTCAGCATGATACTGACTAAGCCAGTCCATACCGATGATAACGTCGAAACTACCCAATTTCATAGGGATAAGATCAATTGGGAAATCATGATCATTAAGGGTGAGAGTGCAATCTCGAATAATTGAATCTAACGTAATAGGTTCACCATCAGTAACTTCCACCGTGAAAGATTCAACTAGACTAACGCGAGGTAAATCAAGAATAGCTCGAACTCTAAGGACACGAAACTCTTATCTGCACCGGTATCAAATAATATGGATGCATAACTACCGTTAATAAGAAAGGTACCGTTGACTATGTTATTATCAGCCCTAGCTTGGTTGGCATTGATGTTGAAAGCTCTTCCTCTAGCAGGTGGATTAGCTTGGTTGGCTTGATTCACCGGGTTGGCTTGAGCTTGGGCATTTATGAGGTTCACCAAGCGTGGGCAAGTGTTTCGAAAATGGGTTGGATCGCCACAGTTGAAACATGCTCTAACTGGTTGCATCATCGGGTATTGGGTTGGTAGTAGGGTTGAGTCATGGGTTGAGTAGGTGGTAAAAGTAAAGGTTGTTGGTGTTGAGCTTGGCCTACCACTTGGCTGTTGGTTTGGGCTTGGGGTTGATTGCGGTTTGGCTTTTGCAGGATGCGACTGGTTTTTGAATTGTGTGACCTGTACGGCCACAACTTGTGCAATATTGACATGTGTACTCAGGAGAGTGGTGATATTGGCATCGGTTGCATTTTGGATGAGGACCAGTGTATGGTTTCTTGAATGGAGCAGCAGGAGGAGCGACTTGAGTGATTGGGGCAGCAGTGATAGGGGAATTGGTTTGGGTAACGGCGAAATCCTTGCCATTGCATTTCCTCTTACCAGCAAACTTAGAAGACAAACCTGTTTGGGTTGGGGTTGGGGTTTCAACAGGGGTCTTGTCTTTCTTCTTCTCATCTTTAAAATCACCATTTTGGATGCGATTTTCCGTGAGCTCAGTAGCCAGCTCCATTGCAACTTCAAGTGTTGCAGGTGTGGTACTCAACACAGAATCTTGAATTTTCTAGGGAAGACCTCGAATGTAGTGCTCAATTAAACGATAGAGGGGAGTAAATAAGTTGGGGACCATCTGATTAAACTCGAGGAATCTCTTGTTGTATGTTGTGTGGTGTCCTTCCTTTTGCTTCAAAGAGTAGAACTCATCCTCTAATTTCTTGATTTCGCTTCTTGGGCAGAAGCGTCTTGTCATAATTTCCCTCAACTCATCCCAAGTCAAGGCCATAGCAGCTTCAGCACCTCGCTTGCCCTTCTCTATGTTCCACCATGTGAGTGCTACCCGTACAAACAACCTGTAGCGTATCGTACCTTGCGATCTTCGGGACAATCGCAATTGAGAAAAGTGTTTTCCATCTCCTCAAACCAATGGAGGAGAGCGGTGACACCTTCAGTCCCCTCGTATTTTGGAGGATCGCAGGATTTGAAATGCTTGTAGGTGTATTTGGTGGTGTTAGGGAGAGGGTTGGAGACATTTTGACCTTCTTGATTGGTGGGGTTGATGGGATTGGCGCAAGAGCTTGTTGAACTTGTACGACGATGTCAAGAAGTATGGCAACCATCTGTTGGGCGATTTGAGTGGCCATGCATTCGCTAGATCTTCCTGACCTTCTAGCAGACATCTACAGGAAATACATAGCGAGATTATGAATTGAACGTTTTTAGGTGTCATGTGTCGTAAAAAGTGAAAACAATATTTAAAATAAATGAAAACAAGAAATTAACTACATCCCTAGGATGTCTTGGGCTTGCTTATGTTTGGGCCTCCAAATACCTCCCATACTTTGGCTAGGTAGTCATGTGGGCCCCCATGACTACTGAGCTTTGTAGGGTTCACATTGGTGTTGGCCTGTTATTGCTTGCATCACCCCAATGAAAATCGTAAAACATGATTGCAAGGTATAAGGTCAGAGGGGTCCAGGTGTAGACACAATGACAACTCAAAGTGGAGTTAGTTCACACGACGTTTGGTGTGGCATGCTTTGGCCTAATAGGTCCTTCATACTCTCATCTTTAGTCCACAGGTAGGCAAACTGGTCCATTATATTGGATTTATACGAATGCCAATCCTAGACAGGACGTCCCGACTGTAACATTTGTAAAAATCGGGTCTCCAAAACCCGCTCCGTTTTGTAATCTTGTACCAAGTTATAAAAGTTTCGTTAATTATTTATGATTATTTTGAGTTTAAACGTTACATAATTAATAAATAAACTAAACTATAAAAATTATATTTGATAAAAAGTTAAAATAAAATAAATAAAAAACATTTGAAGCTGCCGGGACTCGAACCCGGGTCAGCTGAGTCTTTAAACGACTTAACATCTATTCCCTAAACCACTCCGCCACAACGTATTTTCTGTTAACACTAGGAAAGCAAAAGGAACTTATACAAAAACTCGATTTAACCGATGATGCCACCTGAAAACCGATAATCGGCAAACCAATCGTTAAATCGATTGTTTACCTCACAATTTCAGTTATAACCGATGTGCGACGGTTTTCAATTAAGTCAGAATTGATTTAACTTAAAGCTTCATCATTTCGGCTTTTGAAACCGAAAATTTATCAAGTTCTGATTTAATTCAAGTTTCCGATCATTTGCACGATTCAAAACTATCGCAACAACATTCAATTTCATTTTCGTCGCATTCCTGAACCATAATATCTTCTGAATCAGATCGCCGGAATTTTTCTGCAAATCACCGGAAAACCGGGACTCATTTTCACGGTAATTCCTTCGACTCTTTTTGTTTAAAACATGTGATTAGTCAATCTCTAACACAACTCCATCATCAGAATCAATCTTAGCCAACGTTTATCGGAAATCTTATCTTCGCCGGAAAGTTTCTGAGACTGCCGGAATTCAACTGTGAACTGGTATGATATCCAAAACTTCTTTTAAACCTTGTTTAAGTGACACCACTTTATGAGTAATCGATCAACTCTGTTAATTGGTTCAACAGTCGGAGTTCATTTCCAATACCGACGAACCTTCGCCGGATTTCTGTGAATATCTTAAATCGGTAAATTCTGTTCCTTAAACTCTCTCCATTCCTTACCCTTGAATTACTGTTAATGACTAAGAACTTTGTAAATCACAAATCAATCTTAACCAGTCGAATTATGCTGACCGTATAATCCGACGAAGAAGATGAAGTTATATCAGAATATAAGAGTAATTAAAATCCGGATTATTAACGGGTTAGACACACAGTCCAGCGGTGGACTGTGTGCAAATTTCATATTCACGTCCCGAGTTCGATCCTTACTACGCGCACGCCTTACGTAATAACATTCCTTTTTAATCATGAACTAACCCGGGTTAAAACAGGTAGTTGTTAAGTATAATAAAAACCAAGAATATAACCAGGTTAGACACACAGTCCAGCGGTGGACTGTGTGCAAAATAAACTTCACGTCGCGCGTTCGAACCTTGTCACGAGCACCGGTCCAATTGAATTAAAACGTTTTTGTAAAAAAAGGAATTTTCGGTTAATTCAAATAAGTATATAAATATAATTAAAACCGAGTTTATAACGGGTTAGTCACGTAGCTCAGTTGGTAGAGCTACGTGCACGTGAACGGAAACGGTTCGAATCCCGCCCGGCGCAGAATTTACCGCTGACCGAACCGGTCAACGGTCAACCGTCAACAGTGAAAAAAATAATAATTTTTTATATATTTATTTATTTAATTTAATTTAAAAATCAATTAAAAATACTTAAAAATAACATTTTTAAAGATAGAAAATAGCCATAAACTCATAAAAATATATCTAAAAAAATTTCATTAAAATCCTTACTAACATCCATCCACTTAATATATTTTTCCATTATTATTTAGGTTAGTATTCCTCGTCGACTCGCTCATCTAAATCGTGCGCATCTCACCATCTCAAATTCAACGCACCCAATGTGAGTGAACCTTTCAAATTCCCCGTTTTAATCACGTTTTTGGGGTGTATCATGTGTCTTTGTTTATTTACATATTATAACGAAACTATTGTGCATACATCATATCATGACATGTGTATTAGTTTGTTGCTGTTAAGTAGTTATTATTGGATGCAAATTATTATTTCAGTACATGCATTTGCCGAGGCCGCAGCTCCCCATCCATGAGGTTGAGTTTGATCCCCATTTTATTATGCGGTTGATCTGTGGCGTGCCCGCACGATCGGCTCCGTTTGATTGAGCCTTGATCGGTCATTTCATTTTACATTTCAATACATGCAATACGCTCGGCTCCGTTTGATTGAGCCTTGAGCGCACAGTTCAATTTACATTTCCAGTTCATGCAATACGTTCGGCTCCGTTTGATTGAGCCTTGAGCGCACAGTTCAATTTACATTTCCAGTTCATGCAATACGATCGGCTCCGTTTGATTGAGCCTTGATCGCACAGTTCATTTATGTTAGTTATCGTATGATATTGGTATATTCATGTATGCTATCAAGTGTTATTGTATGTTATAATTGTAACTGCTATTTGCCAATGCTTGATTACTTACATTTGCTCTTTTATGATTATGCACAATATTTTATTGATAAACTAACCATAAAAGCATTATCAAATGTTTATCTAATAAGGTTCACTCGCCAACTTATGTTGACCCAAAACCTCCCATTTTACACATGATACAGGTGAACCAGCAGCAGCTAGGAACACATAGGACCTGGATTAGAAGAATAAAACGATTTAGTATTTGGATTGTTATGTTTGGTTATTTTCCCTTGTATTGAATGAACATGTTTGGATGTTTGAAAATGTAACTTTGACTTCATTAATTATGAAACATAATAGTAAATGTCATGTGCTTTGGTGATAACCGAATTATGCCCCGACACTTATTTCCGCTGCGGGTCGGGGTGTGACACCGACTACCGATACTTGTACCCTTTCAGTTACTACATGCCCATCGTAGAACTCACTTTGATGAGATTGAAAACATGAAAACATTACAAAATCTTTGAGAAAGAAATCATGAAAATTGTGAAATGGTGATGTCTGTGCTTGCGTAGGCATGATATGTTAATAATATATAGACCATAATGAACATCACACATTAACATGTAACAGTGAAAATGCTTGCATGTATTTGTGTGTGAAATAAACATGAAACAAATAAACATCATGAAATAAAACAAGTAATATATAGACCATATTGAAACAAACAAATGTACCAATATAATGAAGAGATTTTATACTGGCATCTCATGTTTTTAAAACAAGTAACATTTATTTACCTGTTGTCGTGTAGAGAAAAAGTCGTATAAAAGTTTTATTAGCACAAGGTGCGTGCGTATTACTAGGTTGGTTCTATAGTCAGAGAATGAAATAAAACAATCCTCTATCAAGACGGATACTGATCAAGATGGATACTGATCATAAGTAAGCGGGTTTGAAAATACATTCGTCGTATTAAACCGTTAATCAGACCAGGATGGTATTTACGAAGTGTTAGTGAAATATTCATATTTACAACTTATTAACGCAACAATTGAGGTTAGTCTATTACAGAACATGCAGGTTGACTAAGCCAAGCCAAACTGTTTGCAACCTAATTACTTGGGTCTAGACAATACGGCATCATTGTGAGCTGTGTACAAGAAACACGTTGTATAGACAACCCGTAACACTAAACATGTTCATTTGGTTAAATCATTACTAACACTTGTCATGTGGAACTACTAGACACTTGGTTCATGGACCAAAGTGGGTTAACCATCACTTAACCTGTTTTACTTAACCAATTAGAGCTAAAGAACCCATTAGAAATCTGAACTAGAAAAGTAGACATGTACCTAAGATCAAGGTGAAAGTCCACAAGCATGGAATTTGAAAATAGTGGGTTTAATCGACTTAAAATAGAAGTCAAACAAAAAGTCCTGGCGAAATTTGCACAATATAGCAGAAATCAAGACATAAGAATATATTTTTAATGGTTGAGGGTGAATCAAAGAAATTACCAAGAGCTTGGAAGGCTTATCGAACACGAAAGAATTCATTCAAACATAATGTCACACCTTGACCCGCAGCGGAATAAAAGTCTGGGCATAATTGGATTATCATCAAAGCTCATGACATTTACTAACATTAAGTTTCATATTTATTAATTTGAGATTTAAGAACAAATATCCAAACGCAAGAATTATACAAACACAAGAAATATTGTTCTAAACAAGACACTTTTTATTCATCTTCTAAGGCCAATCCTAAGTGTTCCTCTCTTCAACCTGTCCACGTGTATCATGTGTAAATAAAAGTTTGGGTCAATAAAAGTTGGTGAGTGAATCGAAATTAAACATTTAAACAGTTTATTATATTAGTTCTTTCAACAAAAATTGTGGATGGACCATAAGTGAGCATATGTATATATACAAACCACATAATATCAACAATGAACATATGAACATGATGAATGATGAACTTGAGATCAAGGCTCAATCAAACGGAGCCGATCTAATGAGGCACCTGATGCTCAACTCGTATCCCACGAGGAACTGATGGGCCTTAAATAAATGATTGCACTGAAATGATTAAATTAAACCACACATAACCACACAAACAAATATACACATTAGATCACATAATAGTGTTAGCACAAGTGTTTAAATAAATAAAATATGTAACGACACATGATACACCCCAAAACATGATTAAAAAGGGGAATTTGTAAGGATTCACTCACAGTGGGTGCGTTTCCTTGATTGATGATAAACGCGCACGAATTTAGGATTTAACCGACGAATGGAAACTAACCTAAATAATAACGCAACAATTCGATAAATGAATAAAAGTTATATTTTAATTTAATACTTTATATTAGATTTTTAGGTTATTTTGTGGTATTTAATGGAGTTTTAAACCTAAGAAATCTTATTTTTAAGTGTTTTTAATTGATTTTTAATTAAAATATATATAAAAAATAATATAAAATATATAAAAAATCTTGTCAGGCCTAACAATGGTCTAACCGGTTCGATGGGCGAATTTGGCAGTGTGTGTGAGGTTCAAACTCGTGACCTCCCGTATACGTGCACGCAACTCTTCCAACTGAGCTACGTGTCTAACCCAGAAGATATCAGATTTTAATTATTCTTATATATTAACTAGAATATTCCAGAATTTATTTATTTTAAAAAGATTTTAAATTTTTTGAACTGGTGCTTATATCTCCCATCGAACCCGTGACACATCATGTTGATTTGCACTCAGCCCAACCAACTGGGCTGGGTGTCTAACCCGGTGTAACCAGACTTTATAATACATTTATATACTTGTTGATTAATGATCTAGTTCAGTTTTTTTTAAATTATCTCAGAAAACCGGACATGGGCCAGACTCGAACCGGAGACGTATGCGTCGTGTTTGCACACAGTCCACCACTGGACTGTATGTCTAACCCGGCTGAAACTTGTTTTTAATTATATATATATATATATATATATATATATATATATATATACATACTAACTTCATCTTCTTCGTTCAATCAAAACCCAGATTCGAAATTTTGACTTAGATGTGTTTAATATGTTTTTGTTAAGCGACTAAAATTAAAACAAAGTAAATAATGAATTATAGAGAAATGCAAAGTATTTTAACGACAAAAAGATGATCTCGGTTTTTCTACGAGATTTTCCGGCGAGTATAATATTTTCCGACGGTCAAGAAACTTGACCAGAGAGGTTTGAGGGTAGATTTGAAAGTGTGAGCGAGGTTGGAATGATCACACAGGGGACTACTCAACCGAGTTTGATTTTCGGTTTCGAAACGAGATTTATGGTCCATGATTGACAACCGTTTGAATCAGTTAAATCTTGAATTAAGGTTGCAATTGATGTTAAACATCGGTTACATTCATTTGATTACGAATTCAGCTATTAAAATTCGGGATTAACTTGAATCAGCTTCGGCGGTTACCGATTTGGTCTTGCAGGTGACTCGCGGAGTGATTTTAAATTTTATTTGATTCTAATTCTTACGCAACAAGTGTGTGTGTTCCAGCGGTGTTTTGATGTGTGGACTTTGTGGGAGACCCGGGTTCGAGACCCGGCTACTCCTGTTGAATTTTTGTTTTATTTTTTTAAGGTTTATATTAATTTATTTATTGGTTATTGTTTTAATTATGTGCCATTTATTAATTATGAATATTAATATAAAATAACTAACACTAATAAATACGCAACAAACTTTTAAATGAATACTTGATTATTAAACGAAGCGGGTTTTTAAACCCGTTTTACATGAATGTTACAGTATCCCCTACTTTTAGAAATTTCGTGCCAAAATTTAAGTAGAAGTAATAACTGGAAAAGGATGCGGGTATTTTTCGCGCATTTAGTCTTCGCGTTCCCAAGTAAACTCAGGTCCTCGTTTTGACTCTCAACGCACCCTGACTATTGGAATACGACTTCGTCTTAAACGCTTTTCACCAAAGTCCATGATTTCTATAGGTCTTTCAACGAAGTGCATTGATTCATCGATTTGAATATCTTCTAAAGGTATGTGGAGGTTTTCATCGGCGAGACACTTCTTTAGGTTTGATACATGGAATGTGGGATGAATTATGTTGAGTTCTTCTGGTAGGTCAAGCTTGTATGCTACAGGACTGACTCTTTCGAGTATTTTGAATGGTCCCACATAGCGTGGTGCTAGCTTGCCTTTTTGCCCAAAACGAACCACTCCCTTCCACGGTGATACCTTCAAAAGTACTTGATCATCAACACAAAACTCCAGTGGCTTTCGCCGTTTATCAGCGTAACTCTTTTGACGACTTTGAGCTGCTAGAAGATTGTTGCGGATCTGAAGAATTTTGTCAGTCGTTTCTTGAATCAATTCTGGTCCAGTGATTTGTGCTTCACCAATTTCGTGCCAACATACAGGAGATCGGTACTTACGACCATATAAGGCTTCAAAAGGAGCCATACCGATGCTTGAATGATAGCTATTGTTGTACGAAAATTCAACTAACGGCAAGTGAGTGTCCCAATTGCCTTTGAAGTCTATGACATATGCTCGCAACATGTCTTCAAGGGTTTGTATGGTGCGCTCAGATTGACCATCAGTTTGAGGGTGGAAAGCAGTGCTGAGATCTAATCGTGTACCCAAAGCTGTCTCTACGGTTTGCCATGTTCGTGAAGTAAAACAACCGTCTTGATCTGAAATGATACTTAAAGGCACCCCATGCCAGCTTACAATTTCATCAATATAAATATGAGCAAACTTCTCGTTCTTGTATTCCTCACGAATTGGAAGGAAATGAGCCGATTTAGTGAGACGATCAATGATAACCCAAATGGTGTCATACCCACTGGAGGTGCAAGGTAACCCGGTAATGAAATCCATGGTTATATTTTCCCACTTCCAAATAGGTATTTTGGGATGGACAAGAAGTCCTGAAGGTCTTTTGATGTTCAGCTTTTACCTTAGAACATGTAAGGCACTTGGAGACAAATATAGCAATATCTTTCTTCATGCCAGGCCACCAATGTGAGTATCGTAGGTCTTGGTACATCTTATCAGCACCAGGATGTTTGGAGTATCGTGTTTTGTGAGCCTCATTCATAAGGAAAGTACGGAGATTGTTATGACAGGGTATCCAAATATGGTTTAGATAGTAAAGAATACCACCGGACTTGGTTTCTAATTTGAGTTCAGCTCCATAAGACAGTTCGTCTCGCACATCATTTTCCGTGACAGAAATACGTTGAGCTGCTTGAGTTCGGTTTTGAAGGTCGGTCATAATTTGAGAACACAACAGATGGATGGAGTTTGCATACTCTTTTCGACTGGGGGCGTCAGCCACAACATTAGCCTTGCCAGGATGATATCGAATTTCACAATCATAATCGTTTAGAAGTTCGACCCATCGTCGTTGCCTCATGTTCAACTCTTTTTGATTGAAGATATGTTGAAGGCTCTTGTGGTCAGTGTAAATTTCACACTTGGTACCATAGAGATAGTGTCTCCATATCTTTAGAGCGAACACGACTGCTCCAAGTTCTAGGTCGTGAGTGGTAGAGTTCTTTTCATGCACTTTGAGTTGTCTTGAGGTATAGGCTATCACCTTTCCTCTTTGCATTAGAACACAACCTAAACCTTGTCCCGACGCGTCACAATAAACCAAGAAGTCTTCACAACCATCAGGAAGTGTAAGGATAGGTGCATCACAAAGTTTCTACTTCAAAGTTTGGAAAGCCTCTTCTTGCTTGGGCCCCCAAATGAAGGGTTTACCCTTGTGAGTCAAGGCTGTGAGTGGAACGACGATACGAGAGAAATTTGCGATGAATCATCGATAATAACCAGCTAGACCAAGAGATGACCTAACTTCGGTAGGAGTGCGTGGCGCTTGCCATTCTTGTACCGCTTTGATCTTTGCAGGGTCGACATGAATCCCTTTGTCGTTAACGATATGACCAAGAAATTGTACCTCTTTTAACCAAAACTCACACTTTGAGAACTTAGCATAGAGCCTTTCGGTCCTCAAAAGTGTTAGGATAAGTCGAAGATGTCGCTCATGATCGGATTGGGTCTTAGAATAGATAAGAATATCATCAATGAAGACTATGACAAAACAATCAAGGTAGGGTTTACACACCCTATTCATCAAATCCATGAAAACAGCAGGAGCATTGGTCAAACCAAAAGGCATAACCATGAATTCATAATGGCCATAACGAGTTCGAAAAGCAGTCTTTGGAATATCTTCTTCACGCACTCTAAGTTGATGATAACCAGAACGAAGGTCGATTTTTGATGGTCAGCTTGTTGAGCTCTCTATAGTCGATACACATATGGAAGGTTGCATCTTTCTTCTTTACGAAAAGGATCAGCGCACCCCAAGGTGATGAACTAGGACGTATAAATCCCTTTCAGTCAACCCTTGCAGCTGACTAGCTAACTCTTGCATCTCAGATGGGGCTAACCGATATGGAGATTTCGCGACTCGTGTAGCACTTGGTACAAGATCGATTCGGAATTCGACTTCTCGCACAGGAGGAAGTCCTGAAAAGTCGTCGGGAAAAACTTGAGGAAATTCTTTAACGATTGGAATGTCTTAGAGCTTCTTTTCTTTCCTTCCTTTTTGACGATGTGAGCTAAAAATGCGATATGGTCTTTTTGAAGGTATCTTCGAGCTTGGAGGCATGACATCAATTTGAGCCCTTTGAAAGGAGTTTCACCAAAAATAAGTAAAGTTTGACCGTCAGCGAGGGGAATTCGAATAAACTTCTCATAACAAACAACTTCCACGCGATGCTGGCTAAGCCAGTCCATTAATGACGTCGAAACTACCCAACATCATAGGGATGAGGTCAATTGGAAATTCATGATCATTGAGAGTAAGAGTACAATCACGAATAATCGAGTCTAACGTAATAGGTTCACCATCAGCAACTTCCACCGTGAATGATTTAGCTAGACTAACGTGAGGTAAATCAAGAATAGATTCGAACTCTAAGGACACGAAACTCTTATCCGCACCAGTGTCAAATAGGATAGATGCATAGCTACCGTTAATGGGAAACGTACCTTTAACCACGTTGTTATCATCCCTAGCTTGATTGGCATTGATGTTGAAAGCTCTACCTCTTGCAGGTGGATTAGCTTGGTTGGCTTGATTCACTGGGTTGGCTTGAGCTTGGGCATTAATGATGTTCACCAAGCATGGGCAAGTGTTTCGAAAATGGGTTGGATCACCACAGTTGAAACATGCTCTAATTGGTTGCATCATAGGGTAATTGGGTTGGTAGTAGGGTTGAGCCATAGGTTGAGCAGGTGGTAAGAGTAAAGGTTGTTGGTGTTGGGCTTGGCCTACCACTTGATTGTTGGTTTGGGCTTGGGGTTGATTGCGGTTTGGCTTTGGAAGAATGTGACAAGTTTGAATTGTATGACCTGCACGGCCACAACTTGTGCAATATTGACATGGATTCTCAGGAGGGTGGTGATATTGGCATCGGTTGCATTTTGGGTAAGGTCCAATGTATGGTTTCTTGAATGGAGCAGCAGGAGGAGCGACTTGAGTGATTGGGGCAGCAGTGATAGGGTAATTGGATTGGGTTACGGCAAAATTCTTGCCATTGCGTTTTCTCTTACCAGCAAACTTAGAAGACGAACCTGTTTGGGTTGGGGTTGGGGTTTCAGTAGGTGTCTTGTCTTTCTTCATCTCATCTTTAAAATCGCCATTTCGGATGCGATTTTCCGTGAGCTCAGTAGCCAGCTCCATTGCAACTTCAAGTGTTGCAGGTGTGGTACTCAACACAGAATCTTGAATTTTCGAGGGAAGACCTCGAATGTAGTGCTCAATTAAACGATAGAGGGGAGTGAACAAGTTGGGGACCATCTGATTCAACTCGAGGAATCTCTTGTTGTATGTTGTGTGGTCTCCTTCCTTTTGCTTCAAAGAGTAGAACTCATCCTCCAATTTCTTGATTTCGTTTCTTGCACAGAAGCGTCTTGTCATGATTTCCCTCAACTCATCCCAAGTCAAGGCCATAGCAGCTTCAGCACCTCGCTTGCCATTCTCTATGTTCCACCATGTGAGTGCTACCCCGTACTAACGACCGCTAGCATATCGCACCTTGGGATCTTCGGGACAATCGCAATTGAGAAAAGTGCTTTCCATCTCCTCAAAACAACGGAGGAGAGCAGTGACACCTTCAGTCCCCTCGTATTTTGAGGATCGCAGGATTTGAAATGCTTGTAGGTGCATTTGGTGGTGTTAGGGAGAGGGTTGGCGACATTTTGACCTTCTTGATTAGTGGGGTTGATGGGATTGGCGCAAGAGCTTGTTGAACTTGTACGACAATGTCAAGAAGTACGGCAGCCATCTGTTGAACGATTTGAGTGGCCAGGCGTTCGCTAGATCTTCTTGACCTTCTACCATCACGAGAGTGTCTAGCAGACATCTACAGGAAATACGTAGCGAGATTATGAATTGAACGTTTTTAGGTGTCATGTGTCGTAAAAAGTGAAAACAATATTTAAAATAAATGAAAACAAGAAATTAACTACATCCCTAGGATGTCTTGGGCTTGCTTATGTTTGGGCCTCCAAATGTCTCCTATACTTTGGCCTAGGTAGTCATGTGGGCCCCCATAACTACTGGGCTTTTTAGGGTTCACATTGGTGTTGGCCTGTTAATGCTTGCATCACCCGAATGAAAATCGTAAAACATGATTGCAAGGTATAAGGTCAGAGGGTGTCCAGGTGTAGACACAATGACAACTCAAAGTGGAGTTAGTTCACATGACGTTTGGTGTGGCATGCTTTGGCCTAATAGGTCCTTCGTACTCTCATCGTTAGTCCCCAGGTAGGCAAACTGGTCCATTATATTGGATTTATACGAATGCCAATCCTAGACAGGATGTCCCGACTACCGGTACTTGTACCTTTCCAGTTACTACATGCCCGTCGTAGAACTCACTTTGATGAGATTGAAAACATGAAAACATTACAAAATCTTTGAGAAAGAAATCATGAAAATTGTGAAATGGTGATGTGTGTGCTTGCGTAGGCATGATATGTTAATAATATATAGACCATAATGAACATCACACATTAACATGTAACAGTGAAAGTGCTTGCATGCATTTGTGTGTGAAATAAACATGATACAAATAAACATTATGAGTTTTGCATGTAACACATAAGCAATTAAAATCTAATCAACTATAGTATAGGCTCTAAGGGTCTAATAACCTATCCTATATCCCTATAGTTAGAGCTCTGATACCAATCTGTCACACCCTGACCCGCGGCGAAAATAGAAGTCGGGGCATGATTGGGTTATCATCAAAACTCATGACATTTACTAAAATTAAGTTTCATATTTATTAATTTGAAATTTAAGAACAAATATTCAAACACAAAGAAACATACAAGCACAAGAAAAACATTGTTCTAAACAAGATATATTGTATTCATCTTCTAAGGCCAATCTATGTATTCATCTCCTCAGCCTGTCCACCTGTATCATGTGTAAAACAAGAGTTTGGGTCAACAAATGTTGGCGAGTGAATCTGAATTTAACAATTAAACAGTCTAATATATTGGTTGTTTCAAAAAAAAATGTGCATGGACCATATATGAACTTATGTATATGTATTTAAGTCACAAACCACATTATACCAACAATGAACATATGAATATGATGCATGATGTACTTGAGATCAAGGCTCAATCAAACGTAGCCGATCTAATGAGGCACCTGATGCTCAACTCGTATCCCATGAGAAACTGATGGGCCTTAAATGAATGATTGCACTGAAATGATAAAAATGTAATCACACATAACCACAACAATTAAACATACACATTAGATCACATAATGGTAGTAACACACGTATTTGTATAAATAAAATAAATAACGAACCATGATACACCCAAACCGTGAATAAAAAGGGGAATTTGTAAGGATTCACTCACAGTGGGTGCGTTTCCTTGGATTGATGATAAATGCACACGAGTTTAAGATTTAACCGACAAAGGAAACTAACATAAATAATAACGCAATAATTCGATAAATAAATAAAAGTTTATATTTTAATTTAATACTTTTTATTAGATTTTTAGGTTATTTTTGTGGTATTTAATACGGATTTTTAAGCTTAAAACTTATTTTTAAGTATTTTTAACAAATTTTTAGAGAAATAAAAAGGATTTTAATTTAAAAAAAATACCTTTTTCTCAGGGTTGACTGGTCAACGGCCGGTTCAACTGTTTAATAATTGGCATCGTGTGAGGTTCGAACTCGTGACCTCCCGTGCACGCAGCTCTACCAACTGAGCTACGTGTCTAACCCGTAAGTTATCTGATTTTAATTATTCTTATTACTGATTAGAATATTTCAGAAATTATTTAATTTAGAAAGCTTTTAAAATAAACAAACTGGCGTCCAACACAGGAATCGAACCCACGACCTTGGATTCAGCTTGCACCCAGCCCAACCAACTAGGCTGGGTGTCTAACCCAATTAATATAGAAGTTACAATATTCTTATAATCTTACTGAGAGATAATATAAGTGCTTAAAAAAATTGTAACATTCATGTAAAACGGGTTTCCAAAACCCGGTTCGTTTAAATGTTCAAGTATTCATTTCAATGTTCATCACGTATTTATTAGCGTTAGTTATTTTATATTAACATCCATATTTAATAAATGACACATATTGATAACCAATAAATAATAATAATAATAATAATAAGTAATTTAATATTAACCTTATTTAAAATAAAAGAACAAAATAAATAAATAGAAAATTTTCAAAAGGAGTAGCCGGGTCTCGAACCCGGGTCTCTCGCATGTACACACACAAAACACCAATACTCTGCACACACTTTGGTGACTTGAATTAGAAATAACTAACCTTTATAGAAGAACTAAGAGCTAAACCTGCAAATCACAAGTTTCGCATCCGAATCTGTTGTCACGATTAAAGCTCGAAATCAAAAGGATAACGTTTTCATTATGATTGGAAACGGGTTTAACTGATGGCACATCAGTTATAACCGAAAATTTAAAACACAATTCATTCGTAACCGTTTCTATCGAAACCGAAAACCAAGATGAAGATCACTTGTGCCTATAAATACCATTTGCGTATTAATCTAAGCTCACTCATTCTCCTAATCATTACTTGTAAATCCCTCTGCTCAAACCCACTGTTCTTATCGGAAATCCAGTTTCTTTTGTCGCCGGAATTACTCGTCGGAAATCAAAGAATCGTTGTTCTATCGGTAAATCTCTCACTTAATTTTTGTAATTTGATTACTCACATGTGAAATCTTTAAGCAACAACAACAACAACATTGTTTTAGCCTGGCTCGATCATGACTCTGTGCTAGATTTAATTAAGCGAAGAAGATGATGTTTATGTAGTTTTTAAGTATAATAAAATTCAAAGATATAACCGGGTTAGACACACAATCCAGTGGTAGACTGTGTGCAAGATACTACATGCAAAGTCCCGGGTTCGATTCGCGTACGCAGCCGGTTCAGCGATAAAACACAAATTTTTTTAAAGTCATCCAGAACACTTTCTAGTTAGTATATAAGTTTAATAAAAATCCTAATATAAATGGGTTAGACACCCAGCCCAGTTGGTTGGGCTGGATGCAAGGCATCGAGAGGGATATGGGTTGGAGTCGGGTAATGGTCACCGGTTCGATCAATTTAAAATCTTTTTAAATTAACTAATCTCTGGGTTTCATTAATAAGTATATAAGAATAATAAAAATTCAGAATACTTTCGGGTTAGACACGTAGCAAAGTTGGTAGAGCTGCGTGCACGTAAACGGGAGGTCACGAGTTCGAATCTCACAAAACGCTGCCAAACGCATATATTGAACCGGTCAGACTACCTTGTCAGGTCTGACAAGGTTTTTATTTATTTATTTATTTATTTTTTTGTCTTATATTATTATTTTTGTTAATTAAAAATCAAGTAAAAGGCAATTAAAAACACTTAAATAAACGATTTCTTAGGTTTAGAACTCCAATAAATTCTAAAAAAATAACCTAAAACCCCAATAAAAAGTATTAAATCAAAATATTAATCTTATTTATTTATTGTTTTATCGCGTTATTATTTTAGGTTAGTTTTTCCTTCGTTGGTTAAATCCTAAATTCGTGTGCACTCATCATTAATCAAGGAAACGCACCCACTATGAGTGAATCCTTACAAATTTCCCTCTTTGGTATCCTCAATGCACAGCGGAAGCAGACGTGGGTGCCAAGGTTTCCAGAAAATGAACGCCCGCTAAGTACTCGAATCCCCATGGGTTCTCCTATTCCAACCGTGCCATACTTGTAATTGTAACCTGAGAAAGAACATGCGAAAAATCAACATAAAGTTGACGAGTTCATAGTTTGTTCGAAAAGATTTAAAATAAATCTTTTTGATAACCGGTTTAAATATGTTTGAGAAAACATAACAAAACCATTTTCATTGGCATGATTAACTGAAAACTTTGTATATGTAAAACTTGTATAACTGTCAACCTTCGCGTCGCGTTAACATTTGAGAGTTCGTATATAAAATTAGGTGGTATGTAAAGCGTCAATGAACTTGATGATTATTAATGTTTGCAAGGACATTAATATGTGTGGCAACATAGGAAGTACTCAACCCTAGACGATTTCTTCCGGTCCACCCGGCTGGGACAACAAAAGCACTACATACGGCCACACAAGGACCCATGAGTGGGGCTCGCTACACCCGATAGATCTACCACTCTTGTTCCTTGGTCTTATAAAAGATTAATGGCACTTAAGAGAGAGCCTATTCGCACATGATCTAATATTCCATTCCATAGCTAAACAATACCATCAAAAACATGTATTTCCCCCCGAGAGTTATAAATCGAAAACATTTAAGAGAAAATGGGGACATGAACTCACAGAGTTTTTGTGCCTTGCACAAATGAGAATGGGCCTAGCCCGTTTGAGTCTAAAAGCAGGACCAACCAGTCCTCTTATTTGTATGCAGGACAACCTAGTCCCGTTGTAACTAGGACAATCCCGTCCCTAGTCATGAAACTCATGCACGTTTCGAAAATACGCGTGTGTTTTGTAAACCGGTATGTTGAGTATAAACTTTTCATAAACCATTTGAGTTTATTGAAATCCATTCGCAACATGGTTTAGAAATATGAACTTTCGTTCATCGAAATGTTGTGTACTTTTTCAAAACTTGCATGTCTTTCCACCCCCGAAAACATTTGTAAAAATGTAAAAATCGTAAAAAGTGGGGTTATGAACTCACCTTGATTTCTTTGTGCAAAGCTAGCTTAATGTGATTCCATAGAGTTGTCTCCACAACTTGACTTGCTAGCATGCAATCTAGTGTATTCCTAAAACGGAATAACTTGTAAGTTTCTAAGAATGACGTAGCTATACTACGTGATACCGAGCTCTACCGAATCGTTAACCATACGATTCTATGAAATTGTCATTGTCTTAACTCGATTAACCAACCTATGGTTTTATTAGAATTGTCTTAGTTTTCGAGCGACTTGAAATATATGTTTACCTATAAACATGACTATATTTCATGAAATCGTATTTAGTCGTCATGTACGTCGACGAATAATAGTACGACTTTTCGTAGTTGTCGTAAGATGTAATAGTACGCTTGTTATAGTCTTGCGGAGTTGCGTCGTACTTCGTTTGGCGTTGAAATCGAATATAAACAATATATTATTGTTATAATATCATTCGAATGTATTCGAGTCTTCGATTATATATATATATATTAATTATATTCGTGTTATACAGTTTCCGAATTCTGTCGTTTGAAATAATACGCGCATTGTGTTCATCTTGTAAAAGCGTTCGGAAATCTTGGCGTTCGAAACAAATATAAACAATATGCTTATTTTTATATCATCGTTCGAATAAATTATCGATGTTTGAAAACTAATTCCCGAATTCGGCGTTTGAAGCAATATAAATAATTATATTCGATTATAATGGATTGCCGAAACATGTTGTCTTGTAGTCGCGCATGTTGAAATGCTATAGGATCGATTGTTGAAAGTTTTAATAGCGTCGACAAATAAATATACACCTATATTTATTTTATAACAATCGTTTGAATCGGACATTTTATCCTTGAAATATAACGCGTTTCGTATTCCGTATTTTACGAAAATCGGGCAGAGTTTCCTCTGTTTTCGGACGATCCCGACAATGCAAGTTGTCGATTTAATTTAATCAAAACGCAATATCAACGTACGCAACAATATATATATAATTTCTTGTCGTGTTTTGAATATAGTTTTCGCCGATTTATAATTCCGATCTATTTATTTATATATATTGTAACATCGCATCGATTTGGTTTTAAATGATAATTATTCGCGAGTAGCGTACGTCGGCTTGATTATATACTTTTAATTTTTGGCGACCTGTAATCGTTAACGGGTCAGTCGAGCTCGGTTTCGCGATAATTATAATAATATATATAAACTATATAATTTAAATTTTCGCGTCGTAATAAATTTTTACCGAGTCTCGCGTCGACTCATTGACCTGACAGTTGACCGGGTTTGACCACGTTGACCGAGTTGACTTTTGTTGACCGAACCAAACCGAACACCAAATCGAGACTTGAAACAAACACCTAGATATTTAAACTGCACCGAAGATAAACCCAAATCGAAACAAAACTGAAATATCGAAATCTGTTTCGAACTTGAACCGGGTCGTACCAAGTCGAACCCGAAACCTGAACCGTGACATGAGCCAAAACTAATCTGAACCGAGACTGGTTCGACTTGAACTGAACCGAACCTGAACTGAACCGGAGATGAACTGTGTTGTATCGGAGACCCAAAACACCGACGCCGCTACTGCCACCGGTAACACCAACCCAACCCCGAAACCTGAACCAAAAATAACTACCATCGTCATCATCGCCGGCTGCTGTCGCTATTGCCGCCGGCAGTTGCCACCGCGCGGCGGCTGTCGCTGCTCTACACCACCACCGCCGTCGTCTCTCTGTCTTTTCTCTCTCTCTCTTCCCGTCTCTCTCTCCTCACAGCTCTCTCTCTCTCTCTCTTCTGTATGCGTGTATGATTGCGGGTGTGTGTGTTATGAGGGTACAAGAGGGAAGGTGAGGGGTGTTGTGTGGGTGGTGTGCGCCGGAGAAGGCGACCGGAGCCGCCGGTCGCCGCCGACCGGGAAAGAGAAGAGGAGAGTAGGGGATCTTTGGTATGGGAGCTAGGGTTTGCTTAGAAGAAAATGAGAGAACTAGGGTTAAGAAAGTTTATATACTAGGGTTTTGAGCGGGTTGGGCCTAAAGCCCGTTAGCGTGCGTTGAGCCCAATACGTCTTCCGCAGCCTGTTATCGTTTCCCGAACCTCGTGATTTATCAAAATTTATTTATTCGGACTCGAAAACATTTAAAATTATATCGGGGTCGTTGTATGACGCATAATCTGTTCGTTGCGTTAAAAATCGCGTAGTTGCCCTGTTTGTCTTTTCTGACCCATTTTTCGTTCTGGTTTCAACCGCGAGTATTAAAATTTGAAAACGAAGCCAAATATATTGTCATATTTTAATATTTAGACGTATCTCTAGTCCGTGGCTTCCGTTATGTTGTCGGTGCGTTCTTGCGGACGCGTTTTTCGTTCACATAAGCGTTTTGTGACGTTCAAAGCATGATAATATATCAAAAGCATAACTGTATGATAAATACAAGTGCAAAATTCATATTTTAGGCGTTGTCAGTATTTGTTCGGCATCAGTTCGCTTATTGTTCAATTTCGTGTTAGAGTCTTCAATTATCGCCGAATCGCGTAACGTGAATCAAGTAGACGTTCCTAGGCTCTCCAGGGGCCTGATCGAGTTAATTTACGTCTAATTATGTTGTTTATGATGATATCATTGGTCATTACACGCTTAATTACAACCGGAATCTGCCGGTTGTCACATTCTCCCCTTGTTATAAAATTTCGTCCTCGAAATTTAAGCTATGTTATCTCCTTAGATTTTTGTCATGCGTAGATAGGTATTAATTATACTTAGGTAAATGACTATGTAGTTGCATTGAGACTTGTCTGGATTATATGAATGCAATGATTTACTACAACAATATGAACACACTGGTTCAACTGAATCTGTTTTCATAATCGATGCCAAGTGAACGAAACGTAATGACATAATCACCAATGTGACTGAGTTTACATGGGGCATACAAATGAGAATCTCGACAAATAGATTTCCAAAGCGTTCGCAATTTGCAAATGAATTTCATAAACAATAGGAATCTCTACCAACGGAAACTAGCATTGGTTGTTGGATTGGCGAGACTTAGAATCAACAAGCTCAACTGAATTAGAAACATGAAGGTGATTTGTTAACTTTTCGAACCATAAGTTAACACTATTGAATTGCAAGGCTACACCGAATTACAACCGAAGTTAGTGTATCATTGTCTTAATACATAGTTGCATTAAGACCACTTTCAATGATTAGCCCAAGCTACAAGTTTATACCGACGCCACAAGGCGTCATAGCCATTGAAATAATTCAATAATAGCGATGACCGAACAAATTCACCGGGTTTACAACTAAATGAAAAGTTCAATCAAGTAAGTCTGAATATTTGTTCCAAATAATCTCATAGGATTTTCAATTGAAAATGAAAGAACAAATAGATATAATCTTCGGTCGCTAGTGGAAGAACAATAAATATCCCAAAATTTTCGACCGATGATGAAAGAACCGTTACGAGGTACACTGAAATAGACCATAAATTTGTGTACCATCTTCTTAATACACGATTGTATTAAGAACGTTTTAAGAAAATGATCCAACAAGGGGGGATTTAAAAATGAATAAATAATCAAGTAATTAAATCCGTACATGAGTTGTGAAAGCGATGTCAGTGCAAGCTTCAACTAGTGTAAATGCCACCACAAGGTGTCGTAACCAATAAATGACTTAACAAAGGATGCAGACTGAACCGGTCTACTATGGTTTGAAATACATGAATTGCTTGTTGATATTACTTTGAATATGACGGCCTCAATCCATCATATGAAATCCTTGAATTTTGTATACAGTGAGCAAGTTCAAACAATTGAACTTGGTTTGACACAATCCAACAATAAATACATGATTCGAACAAGTTTCAATATGGTTACTACAAAAATCCCATGTATGCAACTTGGAAAGAAAATGAAATTTCAAGAATTCGTTGACTCGGTATCAAGGAGTCAATACTTGCAATAAGGCAGGTCATCTAGATCACAAAGCAAAAATTTTGAGTATAGTGAACCAACCTTTGAGTGACTAATGAAATGACCATTCTAAGTGAAGACCCTGATGGCCTCCACGTATCAAGTTAACCGCATGTGTAGAAACAAAGCATGCGTATCGTATAAGTTTGTCAAGAAATGATGCAATAGGTGTTCGCTAATCAAGAAAGAATTTTTCTCGTGACACAATGACCGTTATGAGGAGTAGAGGTGTGCAAACCTACTCAATATATGCAAAGTTGAAATTTCAACAAAAGGAATTCGAGGACTTTACCTGGTATTTCCTGTGATGACTTATTGTTTTGTGACATTACAACCAAATGTCGCATATGGCGTAGGTGCCATTAATGAGGTAGGGGGAATGCGAGGACATGTGACTTCTTTTGCCACCTATTGTTGTGATTACCATTGTAATAAGTACCGACTGTTATGAATTCTCGTTTGGACGTACCTTAGCGTGTTTCGTGTCGTTTACAGGACCACGTGACAAATTGCCGTATTCCGGTCGGTAGTTCTCCCGATGACGGGATTAGCATCGTTGTCTTAATGTCGTGCTTTCTCAAGGCGCGCCTCGAAAGTCGTATGTGATGTACTTCAACATCTGTTGTCATATCGTTTTAGTTTCATGTATGTTTGCGCACTAGTGTTTCGTTTCGTGTAGGCTACCTGTTCGGTAAATAAAATAACAACGACATTATATATATATATGGCGTTTGCCCGAGTTAACACTCGCAGTTCCTACGTGATGACCTTTATTGGATATTGTCATAAGTCTTCCAAAGGTCCTAAATGCATGTTGTCAAAACTCTCAAAGTTTTGCTTACGGTATGTAATGTTTTCGTGTACCGTGTATCAAACACAACACTAATGTATGATTAAAATCATAATGTTGACTTAATGTTTTCGGCCACGGTTGGAACCCATATTCGAGTACTAGGCGTTTTGTATGTATTCAAGTCTTAAAGATCTAATGTCCCCAAAGGAACATGAGGTTAAAGCCTAGGTATCTCCACAGCAACCTATCTGTTATCAGAGCCAAGTTTGATACCTAATTCGCTAAAGCCTATAGCTCTGATACCACTCTGTCACACCCCCATGTAATCCATTCGCATCAGAGCGGGGCGTGATCTGAATGGTATCCTCAATGCACAGCGGAAGCAGACGTGGGTGCTAATGTTTCTAGAAAATGAACGCCCGCTAAGTACTCGAATCCCCATGGGTTCTCCTATTTCAACCGTGCCATACTTGTAATTGTAACCTGAGAAAGAACATGCGAAAAATCAACATAAAGTTGGCGAGTTCATAGTTTGTTCGAAAAGATTTAAAATAAATCTTGTTGATAACATGTTTAAATATGTTTGAGAAAACGTAAAAAAACCATTTTCATTGGCATGATTAACTGAAAACTTTGTATATGTAAAACTTGTATAACTGTCTGCGTTCGCGTCGCGTTAACATTTGAGAGTTCGTATATAAAATTAGGTGGTATGTAAAGCGTCAATGAACTTGATGATCATTAATGTTTTGCATGGACATTAATATGTGTGGCGGCATAGGAAGTACTCAACCATAGATGATTTCTTCCGGTCCACCCGGCTGGGACAACAAAAGCACTACATGCAGCCACACAAGGACCCATGAGTGGGGCTCGCTACACCCGATAGATCTACCACTCTTGTTCCTCGGTCTTATAAAAGATTAATGGCACTTAAGAGAGAGCCTATTCGCACATGATCTAATATTCCATTCCATAGCTAAACCATACCATCGAAAACATGTATTCCCCCAAGAGTTATAAACCGAAAACATTCAAGAGAAAAGGGGGACATGAACTCACAGAGTTTTTGTGCCTCGCACAAATGAGAATTGTAACATTTGTCAAAAACGGGTTTCCAAAACCCGCTCCGTTTGTAATCAATATCAAGTTATAAATGTCACGTTGAATATTTATGATTATTTTGATTTAAAATGATACATAATTAATAAATAAACTAAACTATAAAAATTATATTTGATAAAAAGTTAAAACAAATTAAATAAAAAGGAAATGTTGCTGCCGGGACTCGAACCCGGGTCAGCCAGAACCGAATTCCAAAGTCTTAACACATACACACATCACCACTCCGCCACTTGTTGTTTTCTGTTATCTCTAGGAAACAAATAACATTTATACACAAACTCAGTTAAACCGGTTGCGCCAACTGAGAAACTGAAATCGGCAATTCAATCGTCAAATCGTTTGATTACTCGCACATTCACGTTTATAACCGATGAACAGATGATTTTAATCAATTCGGAATTGATTGGACATCAAATTTCAGCATTATCGGTTTCTATAACCGAAAGTAATCAAAGTTCTGATTACTTCAATCCAAAACCCTTCTCGCGACTCAGAGACATCAGGCAAACATTCCATTTCAGTTTCGTCACACTTTCAGTTCGTCAGAACGCTTAAATCAACTCGCCGGAATTTTCTGCAAGATTCGCCGGAAAACCGTATTCATCCTCAAACGGTAAATCTTTCAATAACATTGTAGTTCAACAATTGTTAGGCCATTTCTAACTTAAACCTTTCAATTGAAATCGAATTCAGGCACTGTATTCAGCTAATTTCAGTTCGCCGGAAAAATTCTGAAAATCTCTATATTCATCTGAGAATCGGTAAGGGCATTCAAACCCTCTGTTAACATTTGCTAATCACTTCAATTTCACGATTAGCTAATAAAAACGGTTCACTGTCTTGTTCAGTTGAAGAGCATAAAAACAGGGACCGACACATTGCCGGAATTCTGAAATAAACCGTTCATCGGTATGTTCACCTCTAATTACCGTCTCTGTCATTTGATTTTAGCCTTAAGAATGTTTGTTAATCGTAAAAACAAGGAACGGATTAGTGAATCAGTTGACTGTAATCTGAATGTAGAAGACGAAGTTAGTTAAGTTATAAGTTTAATTAAAATCAGTAATATGAACGGGTTAGACACACAGTCCAGCGGTGGACTGTGTGCAAAACATAGTCGCATGTCACAAGTTCGATTCCTGATACACGCATTCCTTATGTAATAAAATGCCTTTTTGTTTGAAACTAAACCGGGTTAACTCCGTTAGTTGTTAAGTATAATAAAAACCGGGATATTAATCAGGTTAGACACACAGTCCAACGGTGGACTGTGTGCAACACTGAATCGCACGTCATGAGTTCGAAACCTGATACTGGCACCGGTTCGTTGAATTAAAATGTTTTTGAAATTAAAAGAATTTGGTTAAACCGAATTAGTATATAAATATAATTAAAAACAAGATTATTTCGGGTTAGACACGTAGCTCAGTTGGTAGAGCTGCGTGCACGCGTACGGGAGGTCTCGGGTTCGAGCCTCACCTGGCGCAAACAATTTCACTGACCGAACCGGTCAACAAGTCAACAAGTCAACGGTCAACGGTCAACGCAAAATAAACAAATTTTTTATATTTTTATTTATTTAATTTAATTTAAAAATCAATTAAAAATACTTAAAAATAACATTTTTAAAGATAGAAAATAGCCTTAAACTCACAAAAATATATCTAAAAATTCCATTAAAATCCTTAATAAAATCCACTCATTTACCATATTTTCCGTTATTATTTAGGTTAGTAATTCTCGTTGTTCAACTCTTCCGACTCGTGCGCATCTCATCATCTCCATTCAAACGCACCCAATGTAAGTGAATCTTTACAAATTCCCCGTTTAATCACGTTTTGGGGTGTATCATGTGTCTTGTTATATATATTATATTTAAACCATTGTGCATACATCATATCATGAACATGTGTACTCAGTTTGTTTCAACTGTTGTGTACTTATTGTTAGATGCAATTTATTATTTTCAGTACATGCAATTTCATAGGCCGCCGCTCCCCATTACATTATGAGCGTTGCGCATGTTCCCCATTTCATTATGAGCGTGAACCTGGCGTGCCCACATACGATCGGCTTCGTTTGATTGAGCCTTGATCGCACAGACATTTTCATTTTCAGTACATGCAATACGATCGGCTCCGTTTGATTGACCCTTGATCGCACAGACATTTTCATTTTCAGTACATGCAATACGATCGGCTCCGTTTGATTGAGCCTTGATCACACAGTTTCATTTATGTTATTTATCGTATGATGTTGGTATGTTTATGTATGCTATCATATGTTATTGTATGTTATACTTATGATTGCTATTTGCCACTGCTTGATTATTTACATTTGCTCATTATGATTATGCACAATTTTTCATTGATAAACTAACAAGTAAATCAATAATAAATGTTTATCTAACAAGGTTCACTCGCCAACTTATGTTGACCCAAAAACCCCCATTTTTACACATGATACAGGTGAACCAGCAGCAGCCAGAAACACATAGGATTGGACTAGAAGAATAAAATGATTTAGAGCTTGGAACTATTTTGTTTGGTTATTTCTTTGTATTGTATGGACATGTTTGGATTATTTGGAATGTAACTTTGACTTTAATAAATATGAAACATATTAGTAAATGTCATGAGCTTTGGTGATAACCCAATTATGCCCCGACTCTTATTCCGCTGCGGGTCGGGGTGTGACAGATTGGTATCAGAGCCATGACTATAGGGATATAGGATAGGTTATTAGACCCTTAGAGCCTATACTATAGTTGATTAGAAACTTATAAGATTTTTGTGTGTTACATGCCAAATTTCATGATGTTTATATGTTTTATGTTAAATGTTACATTCAATATTATGCAAGCATGTTCATAAGTATGTATTATCATATAATGCCTATCATGAATCATATACTCATAACATATCACATCCATGAAAGCACACACCACATCATGATTGCTTTTACAATGATTTTTGTGTTTTCAAATCTCATCAAAGTGAGTTCTCATGACGGGCATGTAGTAACTGGAAGGGTACCAGTACCGGTAGTCGGGACGTCCTGTCTAGGCTGGCATTCGTATAAATCCAAAATAAAGGACCAGTTTGCCTACCTGGGGACTAACGATGAGAGTACGAAGTACCTATTAGGCCAAAGCATGGTATACCAAACGTCGTGTGAACTAACCCCACTTTGAGTTGTCATTGTGTCTACACCTGGACACGTTCCGACAAAACATCTCATGAACAGATTTTGTGGTTTGCATTCGGGTGATGCGAGTGTTAAATTGCCAATACTAATGTGAATCCTACCAAGCCAATAGCCATGGGGGCCCACATGACTATATAGGTGAAGGTATGGGGGACATTTGAGGCCCAACATGAGCAAACCCAAGACATCCTATGGATGTAGTTGCATTATTGATATTTATGTTATTTTCATTTTCTTAAAGACACATGACACCTAAAAAGACACCATAAACTCACAATCTTCTCATGTATGTTCCTGTAGATGTCGTCCAGACAACAACGAAGGGGTAAAAGATCAGGAAGGTCTGAGGAACGCTTGGCCACACAAATCGCGAAACAAATGGTCACGATACTGCCTGACATTGTGGTCCAAGTACAACAAACCCTCGCTACAAATCCTACTAATCCTCCCCAATAACATGACCAGGACATCGACAACCCTCCTACCAGCAAGTGCTCATATAAACATTTCAAGTCTTGTGATCCTCCTAAATTTGAAGGGACCGAAGGTGTCACTGCTCTCCTCCACTGGTTTGAGGAGATGGAAAACACTTTTCTCAACTGGGATTGTCCTGAGGATCGCAAGGTTCGATACGCGACCGGGAGACTATTTGGGGTAGCTCTCACCTGGTGGAATACTGAAAATGGGAAGAGGGGAATTGATGATGCAATGGCCTTAACGTGGGAGGAGTTAAGGGAAATCATGACTAGGCGTTTCTGTCCTAGGAGTGAGATTAAAAAGTTGGAGGACGAATTTCATTCTTTAAAGCAAAAGGAGGGAGATCATACCATCTACAACAAGAGGTTCTTAGAGTTGAACCAAATGGTCCCTAACTTGTTCACCCCAACTTATCGCTTGATCGAGCATTATATTCGAGGTCTTCCCTCGAAAATTCAAGATTCAGTTCTCAGCACTTCACCAGCAACACTTGAAGCTGCTATGGAACTAGCCACTGAACTGACCGAAAATCGCATTCGAAACGGTAAATTCAAAGAGGAGAAGAAGAAAGCCCCCATTGAGGCTCAAACTTCAAACCATTCTGGTTCCTCCTTGAAGTTTACTGGTAAAAGGAATCGAAGCACAAGAAACTTCGCCGTCACACAAACCAATTACCCTATTCCTGATGCACCCATTACCCAAGTCGCCCCTTCACCTGCACCATACAAAAGA
This sequence comes from Scalesia atractyloides, assembly GCA_947069175.1. NCBI lineage: Eukaryota > Viridiplantae > Streptophyta > Magnoliopsida > Asterales > Asteraceae > Scalesia > Scalesia atractyloides. Next base: position 5,539,632 of record CAMTDV010000022.1, read on the forward strand.
CCATACTCTGGCCCATTACCAAAATGCAACCGTTGCCAATACCACCATTCTCCTGATCATCCTTGCCAATATTGCATCGGCTGTGGTCGCGTAGGTCATACTGTTCAAACCTGTCGCATACCTCAGCGAACGAACCGTCACCAGCCTTCAACCCAAACCCACCAACAAATAATGGGTCAAGCCCAACAACCCCTACTACTACCACCTACCCAACATTTAGCCCAAGCATACTATCAACCCAACTATCCCATGGTACAACCTATGCGGGCTTGCTACAATTGTGGAGATCCAAGCCATTTTAGAAACACTTGTCCACGTTTGGTGAACATCATTCATGCCCAAGCTCAAGCAAATCCGGTGAATCAAGCTAACCAAGCTCCACCACCTGCAAGGGGAAGAGCTTATAACATCAACACCAATACTGTTGAAAATAATAACGGCCCAAACGAAGCACCCAACTAATTTTTCCTCGCCAAGAATCAAGACTCAACTCTAATCGTCTAGTTTTAATGTTTTCTTTATGTTATTTCCATCTTTCCGTATTCCAGTTGTAAAATTTGGAAACTATGTATCCAAGAATTTTAATGCGATTTGATATTACAGTTTTGTTCTATACTCATTGATTTAACATTTATATCATCATACATCTCGACGTATCTCAATCTCATCATTTAAAGAAGTTGGGTTGTGTCACACTTTTACATAGACTAACCCCTTCATCAGAACCAACGAGAGAGGTACTGTCAACATTTAGTCATGTATCATTTCAGAATTGAGACTTAAGTTTTGTTCGTTGTGTTGTTTATGTTTCAGAGTCACATAGAACTGATCATGATTTACTGATAAAGCCAACGAAAATTTGACAAGAATATGGTGGATACGCCGCTGGTACTTCCTATATATAAGTATTCTTGGCAAAGGATCAAAAGCATTACCAGGAGGTTATGAAAAGTTCCGTGTAGGTTTAAATATCGTCATGGTTGAAGTTTTTGTTAATGATACATACCTTATCATTACAAATGTATCGGTTCCCTCAAAACTGTTATAAATAAAATCGTAAGCGACATCAAAGATCAAAATCCGAGAAGCCCAGCATGTTTCAGTAACAGAAAGGAGACGTACGCAAGGAGCTGTCTTGTGGAGCTGAACTTAAAATTGAAACTAAATCCGACGGTATTCTATACTGTCTAGATCGCATATAGATTCCTGACCACAATAACCTTCGTGATATTTTTCTTATGAATGAGGCGCACAAAACACGATATTCTATACACCCAGGAGCCGACAAGATGTATCAAGACCTTTGATACACCTACTGGTGGCCTGGAATGAAAAAGGATATTGCTGATTTTGTTTCCAAGTGCTTTTCATGTTCCAAAATAAAAGCTGAACATCAAAGACCCTCAGGACTTCTGATCCAACCGGAAATACCTATATGGAAGTGGGAAAATATAACCATGGATTTCATTACCAGGTTACCTCGCACTTCTGGTGGGTATGACACTATATGGGTAATAATTGACCGACTTACAAAACCAGCTCACTTTATTCCTATCCGCGAAGATTTCAAGAAACGAAAAGCTAGCTCGTATTTATATCAGCGAAATCGTAAGCCGACATGGAGTACCGTTAAGCATTATTTCAGATCGCGATGGTCGTTTCACCTCACGAACATGGCAAGCAGTACAAGCCGCCATGGGCACACGATTAGATCTCAGTACCGCCTATCACCCTCAAACTGATGGTCAATCTGAACGCACCATACAAACTCTTGAAGATATGCCTCGAGCATGTGTCATAGACTTCAAGGGAAATTGGGACACTCATCTCCCATTAGTTGAATTTCCGTACAACAACGGCTATCATTCAAGCATCGGCATGGCACCTTTTGAAGCCTTATATGGTCGTAAGTGCCGATCTCCTGTATGTTGGCACGAAATTGGGGAAGCTCAATTCACTGATCCAAGAAACCACAGACAAGATCCATCAAATCCGAAACAATCTTCTAGCGGCCCAAAGTCGTCAAAAGAGTTATGCAGATAAACGACGGAAGCTTTTAGAGTTTAACATTGGTGATCATGTACTTCTAAAAGTATCACCGTGGAAGGGAGTAGTTCGTTTTGGTCAAAAGGGCAAGCTAGCACCACGCTACGTAGGACCTTTCAAGATACTCGAAAGAGTAGGTCCTGTAGCATACAAGCTTGATCTACCAGAAGAACTCAACAGAATTCATCCCACATTCCACGTATCAAACTTGAAGAAGTGCCTCGCTGATGAAAATCTCCACATCCCTCTGGAAGATATTCAGATTGATGAATCTATGCATTTTATTGAAAGACCAGTAGAGATCATGGACTTCGGAGAGAAACGTCTACGACGAAGTCGCATTCCAACTGTTAGGGTACGCTGGGAGTCGAAACGGGAACCTGAGTTTACTTGGGAACGTGAAGACTCAATGCGTGAAAAATACCCGCATCTTTTTCCTACTACTTCAACTACTTAAATTTCGGGACGAAATTCCTAAAAGTAGGGGATACTGTAACATTTGTCAAAAACGGGTTTCCAAAACCCGCTCCGTTTGTAATCGAATATCAAGTTATAAATGTCACGTTGAATATTTTGATTTAAAATGATACATAATTAATAAATAAACTAAACTATAAAAATTATATTTGATAAAAAGTTAAAACAAATTAAATAAAAAGGAAATGTTGCTGCCGGGACTCGAACCCGGGTCAGGCAGAACCGAATTCCAAAGTCTTAACACACACACACATCACCACTCCGCCACTTGTTGTTTTCTGTTATCTCTAGGAAACAAATAACATTTATACACAAACTCAGTTAAACTAGTTGCGCCAACTGAGAAACTGAAATCGGCAATTCAATCGTCAAATCATTTGATTACTCGCACATTCACGTTTATAACCGATGAACAGATGATTTTAATCAATTCGGAATTGATTGGACATCAAATTTCAGCATTATCGGTTTCTATAACCGAAAGTAATCAAAGTTCTGATTACTTCAATCCAAAACCCTTCTCGCGACTCAGAGACATCAGGCAAACATTCCATTTCAGTTTCGTCACACTTTCAGTTCGTCAGAACGCTTAAATCAACTCGCCAGAATTTTCTGCAAGATTCGCCGGAAAACCGTATTCATCCTCAAACGGTAAATCTTTCAATAACATTGTAGTTCAACAATTGTTAGGCCATTTCTAACTTAAACCTTTCAATTGAAATCGAATTCAGGCACTGTATTCAGCTAATTTCAGTTCGCCGGAAAAATTCTGAAAATCTCTATATTCATCTGAGAATCGGTAAGGGCATTCAAACCCTCTGTTAACATTTGCTGATCACTTCAATTTCACGATTAGCTAATAAAAACGGTTAACTGTCTTGTTCAGTTGAAGAGCATAAAAACAGGGACCGATAAATTGCCGGAATTCTGAAATAAACCGTTCATCGGTATGTTCACCTCTAATTACCGTCTCTGTCATTTGATTTTAGACTTAAGAATGTTTGTTAATCGTAAAAACAAGGAACGGATTAGTGAATCAGTTGACTGTAATCTGAATGTAGAAGACGAAGTTAGTTAAGTTATAAGTTTAATTAAAATCAGTAATATGAACGGGTTAGACACACAGTCCAGCGGTGGACTGTGTGCAAAACATAGTCGCATGTCACAAGTTCGATTCCTGATACACGCATTCCTTATGTAATAAAATGCCTTTTTTTTTGAAACTAAACCGGGTTAACTCCGTTAGTTGTTAAGTATAATAAAAACCGGGATATTAATCAGGTTAGACACACAGTCCAGCGGTGGACTGTGTGCAACACTGAATCGCACGTCACGAGTTCGAAACCTGATACTGGCACCGGTTCGTTGAATTAAAATGTTTTTGAAATTAAAAGAATTTTGGTTAAACCGAATTAGTATATAAATATAATTAAAAACAAGATTATTTCGGGTTAGACACGTAGCTCAGTTGGTAGAGCTGCGTGCACGCGTACGGGAGGTCTCGGGTTCGAGCCTCACCTGGCGCAAACAATTTCACTGACCGAACCGGTCAACAAGTCAACGGTCAACGGTCAACGCAAAATAAACAAATTTTTTATATTTTTTATTTATTTAATTTAATTTAAAAATCAATTAAAAATACTTAAAAATAACATTTTTAAAGATAGAAAATAGCCTTAAACTCACAAAAATATATCTAAAAATTCCATTAAAATCCTTAATAAAATCCACTCATTTACCATATTTTCCGTTATTATTTAGGTTAGTAATTCTCGTTGTTCAACTCTTCCGACTCGTGCGCATCTCCTCATCTCTATTCAAACGCACCCAATGTGAGTGAATCTTTACAAATTCCCCGTTTAATCACGTTTTGGGGTGTATCATGTGTCTTGTTATATATATTATATTTAAACCATTGTGCATACATCATATCATGAACATGTGTACTCAGTTTGTTTCAACTGTTGTGTACTTATTGTTAGATGCAATTTATTATTTTCAGTACATGCAATTTCATAGGCCGCCGCTCCCCATTACATTATGAGCGTTGAGCATGTTCCCCATTTCATTATGAGCGTGAACCTGGCGTGCCCACATACGATCGGCTCCGTTTAACATCCGTCAAAAACTGATTTACCAAACCCGCTCCGTTTAGCAACCGAACAGTCAGTCAAAAATTTCGTTGCGAATTAAATGCCCAAAATATTTTTAAACGATCCGTAATCAATTATTATACGGGAATATATATTTAGTTTTTGAAAAACTGTCAAAAATCGCAAAATAAAAATGAATTGCCTCTGCCGGGTTTCGAACCCGGGTCTGTACCGAATCAGCCAACTGATTTAACTCACAAACACAAACCACTGCGCCGCGGACTTTGTTTGTTGTATAATAAAATCATTTAATTGATAAAGTGTCGTTACAAATTCAAAACCGGCGCCCAAACGGTTCAGTCGTCGGAATCCCGGAATTCTCGCGAGTCTTAACTACAATTTACGTTATAACGTAAACCATTAACCAGATATCAGTTATAACCGATGTTTGAAGTCCGCGACCAAAATCAAAACCGCCGGAAAATTTAAATAAACGAACACAGTCCGAAATCAGACCAAATACATCTCGTTTTTCTCCTATAAATTGACCCACAACCGACGACAAACCTTTTCGCTCAAAAACACATCTTTTCACGGCGTAATTCCACACGCCGGAATAAATCTGTTCGTCGCCGGAAAACCGATTTCCCCATTGCCGAGCCTCTGAAGCTTATACCGGAGATATCCATACTCTTTCCAAGCTTTTCGGAGACTTGCTGCTGCAAGACACCTGACGCCGGAGTTGAATTCTGTCGCCGGAGTTCCGCCGGAAAACAGAGGGTCCAGTCGGTATACCTCTCCGCCCAGTTTCTTTTCCTTTTCACTTTTATCTTACCTTAATCGACTGTAAAACACTAATAAAACCGATAAAAAAAACTTGAACCAGTCAGTCGACTTTCTCTGGTTATACTTTGATGAAGAAGACGATGTACTCGTTATATTATAAGTATAATTAAAATCATGAAATTAATCGGGTTAGACACACAGTCCAGCGGTGGACTGTGTGCACATATAACACAAACGTCTCGAGTTCGATTCCGGTCTCACACACGCTGCCTTAATAAAAACCATTTTTTTGTTTACTGAACCGGAGTCGCCTTAGATATATGTTAAGTATATTGATAACCGGAATAATAACCAAGTTAGACACACAGTCCAGCGGTGGACTGTGTGTTTGTTTATATCGCTGGTCACGAGTTCGAGTCCGGTCTTCAGCACCGACTCGGACAATTATCTCTTCTTTTTAATTAAGGCAGAAAAGGAAATAAATAATTAGTATTTAAGTATAATAAAAATCGAATGATATAACATGTTGAACACACAGTCCAGCGGTGGACTGTGTGTTGGATTAAACCACAGGTCCCGGGTTCGAGACCTGTGGAGTGCATGTCGGAGTCGTTTAAACTGTTTTTAAAATAAAAAGGATTTCTGTTTAATTCTAATTAATGTATATATGTAATTAAAATCGGATATATAACGGGTTAGACACGTAGCTCAGTTGGTAGAGCTGCGTGCACGCGTACGGGAGGTCTCGGGTTCGAGCCTCACCCAGCGCACAACAATATGCCTCGAACCGGTCAACGCCAGTCAAAGTCAATGGTCAAAGTCACTGTAGCAAAAATAAAATAAATATTTTTTATTTTTTTATTTAATTATTTTAATTAAAAATCAATTATTAAATACTTAAAAATAACATTTTTAAGGTTAGAAAATAGCCCCAAACTCACAAAAATACACCCAACAATTCTACTAAAATAGTTTAATAAAATCCGTTTACTTACCAAACCATAATGCGATTTATCTAGGTTAAATCTCACTCGTGGTTAAAACCACTTCGCATGCATTCAACGTCATCAACCGAACGCACCCACTGTGAGTGAATCTTACAATTCCCCTTTTAAATTACACGTTTTGGGGTGTGTCATGTGTTATGAAATTAATTAATTTATTTATTTAAACTTGTGCCATACCACATCATGACTTAAACTTAGATTGTTTTATTGTTGTGATTTACTTATATTCCTTTTGTCAAATTATATGAAACTCATACATTAAGCCCATCAGTTCCTCGTGGGAGACGAGTAGAACATCGCGTGCTTCAATTCAAATTCATTATTATTCATGTGTGTTTCATTGAGTTTATTTTGTTTGTAGTTGTGTCATTCATATCATCATGTTTATGCAATTCATTCATCAGGCCCCTCAGTTCCTCGTGAGAGACGAGTTGAGCATCGCGTGCCTTTAATTGTTCCATTATTATTCATGAGTGTTTCATTTAACAACTTATGATTGTTGATCAAGTTACATCTAATTTTACTCATGTTTGGTTGTGCACATATTTCATAATCAATTTAAATAAATTGTTCAAATGTTTTTCATAGGATTCACTCGCCAACATTATATTGATCCAAAAACCTTTTTACGCATGATACAGGTGAACAGGTTGAAGCAAGGAAAACATAGGATATGCCTTAGAAGAGAACAAAGAAGTTTAGATTGTTAGTTAGATCATGTTGTAGCAATCATTGTAAATTTCCATTTAATTTGTATTAATGAATATGAAACGCTTAATAAATGTCATGAGCTTTGATGATAACCCAATCATGCCATGATCACCTTTTCCGCTGCGGGTCGGGTGTGACAGATTGGTATCAGAGCCATGACTATAGGGATATAGGATAGGTTATTAGACCCTTAGAGCCTATACTATAGTCTGCCTAAATTTTAAATTGATAAGGTGGTTACATACAAACTTGTGATATTTATTTGTTTCATATTTGTTTACATTTCAGTCAAACATACATGCTTATATACATATTCATTATACATATATACATATTCATTATACACATATCGATGTTCATGAATTCAATTTATTTTCATATTCTCATTATCCAAAGATTTTGTGCCATTTTCAAATCTCATCAAAGTAAGTTCTGCGACGGGCATGTAGTAACTGGAAGGGTACAAGTACCGGTAGTCGGAATGTCCTGTCTAGGCTGGCATTCGTATAAATCCAATATAACGGACCAGTTTGCCTACCTGGGGACCAACGATGAGAGTACGAAGGACCTATTAGGCCAAAGCATGCCACACCAAACGTCGTTCGAACTAACCCTACTTTGAGGTGTCACCGTGTCTACACCTGGACACATTCCGAACATCACACGTTGTATACATATTTCTCGATTTTCTCCGGGTTTTTGTGTACGCAACCAGGCAGAAACCGTGCGAACCATATGAAAAACCGGTATTCATGGGGGCCCACATGATTACACAGGTAAAGTATGGCGGCATGACGGGCCTAACAGCGAGCAAAGCCCAAGACATCCTATGGATGTAGTATTTTTCTATAATTATTTTATGAATGTTCAATCCTGAATGCGACCCATGATCTCAAAAGCATCCAACTCATACTCTTGTCATGTATTCATTGTAGATGTCTTCTAACCTCGCCCGTAGGAAGACGAGAGCAAGAAAAGCCCGCGAACGCATGGCTGCCTTAATCGCTCAACAAATGGCTGCCGTAATACCCAACATTGTAATCCAAGTTCAACAAGCACTCACCGATAATCCCGTCAATCAAGCAAACCAAAACATTTTCAACTTTTCCCCAAATACCACTAAATGCACCTACAAGCATTTCAAATCATGCGACCCTCCGAAATACAAAGGGATTGAAGGCGTCACCGCTCTCCTCCATTGGTTTGAAGAAATGGAGAATACTTTTCTAAATTGCGATTGCCCTGATGATCGCAAAGTGCGTTATGCTACCGGTCGACTATATGGGATAGCACTTACTTAGTGGAACACAGAGAAGGCCAAACGAGGTGTTGAAGATGCTATGTCCTTAACTTGGAACGAATTGAAGGAAATCATGACCAGACGATTTTGCCCAAGGAGCGAAATCAAGAAGCTAGAAGATGAATTTTATTCATTGAAGCAAATGGAAGGAGACCACATCACCTACAACAAAAGATTCCTCGAATTACATCAAATGGTTCCCAACATGTTTACTCCCCTCTACCGTTTGATAGAGCACTACATTCGTGGTCTTCCGTCAAAGATTCAAGACCCTGTAATAAGTACCAAGCCTGCAACTTTGGAAGCAGCAATGGAGCTAGCAACAGAGCTCACCGAGAACCGAATCCGAAACAAAGACTTCAAGGAGGAGAAGAAGAAGGATAAAGAATCGACTGAAACCTCCGACTCCACTCAACCCGAATCCCCTTCTCAACCCAAACCTAAGAGAAGAAGAGTCGGGCGACTTTTCGCTGCTACTCAACGAAATCCACCAGTTTTTCACGCCATACCCATCCAAGCTATCCCAATCACCCAAGTGGCACCCAACTCAGCTTACCCAAATAAGAAACCATATCTTGGACCTCACCCTCGATGCAACAACTGTTTTTATCACCATCCCCATACTCTACCTTGTCGTCTATGTGCAACTTGTGGACGCTATGGTCATTTGAGCAATGTTTGTCGCACCTTTCAAGACCAAACCTCTTCCCCTACTCAAAACATGGCCCAAACTTATCATCAACCCCAATACCCCATGTTCCCATATGCTCGAGTTTGCTTCAATTGTGGCGACCCTACCCACTTTAGAAACACATGCCCTCAATTGGTTAACGTTATCAACACTCAAGCCCAATCAAACCCAGTTAACCAAGTAAACCAAGAAAACCCAACCACTATGCCACCAACAAGAGGAAGAGTCTTCAATATCAACGCCAATCCTGTCGAAGATAATGACGGCCCAGATGAAGATACTCAGCTAGTCCTCTTCGCCGAGGATCCAGATTCAATTCCTATCGTTTAGTTTTATGTTTTTCCATGTGTAGACTGTTAGAGGAATTATTGGATATTATATATTATATATTGTTTTCGGTATATGCTTTTGCCGAGGCCGTAGCTCCCCATCCATCGAGGTTGAGTTTGATCCCCATTTTATTATGCGGTTGATCAGGGCGTGCCCGCACGATCGGCTCCGTTTGTTTGAGCCTTGATCGGTTATTTCATTTTACATTTCAATACATGCAATACACTCGGCTCCGTTTGATTGAGCCTTGAGCGCACATTTCAATTTACATTTCCAGTTCATGCAATACGTTCGGCTCCGTTTGATTGAGCCTTGAGCGCACATTTCAATTTATATTTCCAGTTCATGCAATACGTTCGGCTCCGTTTGATTGAGCCTTGAGCGCACATACAATTTCATTATCAGTATCTTGTGGTTGTGGTGTTTGTAGTAAAGTCGCATCGAACCAACCATAATTTACGGATAAAGTCAATGAAAATTTGACAAGGATATGGTGGATACGCCGATGGTACTTCCTATATATAAGTATTCTTGTCAAATGATCGGAGGCATTATCAGGCGATTATGAGAGGTTCCATGCATAGGCTGTTTGTGTGATGGTTGTTTAGATTAAGTTGTTCAATTTCAGTACATTCAATACGTTCGGCTCCGTTTGATTGAGCCTTGAGCGCACATGCAATTCCATTCAATACGTTCGGCTCCGTTTGATTGAGCCTTGAGCGCACAGACAATTTCATTATCAGTATCTTGTGGTTGTGGTGTTTGTTGTAGAGTCGCATCGAACTAACCATAACTTGCGGATAAAGTCAATGAAAATTTGACAAGGATATGGTGGATACGCCGCTGGTACTTCCTATATATAAGTATTCTTGTCAAATGATCAGAGGCATTATCAGGCGGTTATGAGAGGTTCCATGCATAGGCTGTTTGTGTGGTTAAGTTATTCATTTTCAGTACATGCAATACGCTCGGCTCCACCCGATTGAGCCTTGAGCACACAATTTCAATTTCAGTACATTCAATACGTTCGGCTCCGTTTGATTGAGCCTTGAGCGCACATCCATTTCATTTTCAGTACATGCAATACGATCGGCTCCGTTCGATTGAGCCTTGATCGCACAGATATATTTCATTTCAGTATTTTATGTTTTTTGTATTGGTGGTAGAGTTATAGGACTAATCATAATTCACTGATAAAACTAATGAAAATTTGGCAAGAATATGGTGGATACGCCGCTGGTACTTCCTATATATAAGTATTCTTGCCCAAGGATCAGAGGCATTATCGGACGGTTATGAGAAGTTCTATGTAGGATTTATTAGTTTCTTGGTAACCAATCATAACTTGTGGATAAAACTAATGAAAATTTGGCAAGAATATGGTGGATACGCCGCTGGTACTTCCTATATATAAGTATTCTTGCCAAAGGATCAGAGGCATTATCAGGCGGTTATGAGGAGTTCCATGTAGGATTTAGTATTGCTTTGGTTGGAATTCGTGTTACATTTATATCATTATGTTATTTAAAGAGATTGGAATGTGTTCCATTTCTACATAAACTAACCTCTCCATCATAACAAACGAGAGAGGAACTTCCACCATTCAAACATATATGCTATCAGAATGTGGATTCAAATATTTGCTGTTGTGTTTATTCATGTTCAAATATCTGCTGTTGTGTTTATTCATGATCAAATATTTGCTGATATGTTTATTCATGTTCAAATATTTGCTGATGTGTTCATTCATGTTTGAATATTAGCTGTTGTGCTTACTTATGTTCAAATATCAGATGTTGCGTTTTTATTTATGTTCCATGTAGATTGTAGTGTTAGAAGTTTTGCCTTAGGATATAACCATATTTTCCCAAACGTACCTAAACTCTTATGCATGATATCATTTTTAGCGAATCATTCCTGTTTATCAATATTCATACAGTAGGCAACAAAAAGCGATTCCCGAATAGGGTACCTAACCCTTACAAGGAACGTTACCGCCTCGAACAAAAACTTAAGCCCTTATTTTGTTAAGCATACAACTGTCAAACAAAACATCATCATTCTTTTAGTCAAATATATCACAATTTAAATTTCGGGACGAAATTTCTTAAAAGCAGGGGATACTGTAACATCCGTCAAAAACGGATTTACCAAACCCGCTCCGTTTAGCAACCGAACAGTCAGTCAAAAATTTCGTTGCGAATTAAATGCCCAAAATATTTTTAAACGATCCGTAATCAATTATTATACGGGAATATATATTTAGTTTTTGAAAAACTGTCAAAAATCGCAAAATAAAAATGAATTGCCTCTGCCGGGTTTCGAACCCGGGTCTGTACCGAATCAGCCAACTGATTTAACTCACACACACAAACCACTGCGCCGCGGACTTTGTTTGTTGTATAATAAAATCATTTAATTGATAAAGTGTCGTTACAAATTCAAAACCGGCGCCCAAACGGTTCAGTCGTCGGAATCCCGGAATTCTCGCGAGTCTTAACTACAATTTACGTTATAACGTAAACCATTAACCAGATATCAGTTATAACCGATGTTTGAAGTCCGCGACCAAAATCAAAACCGCCGGAAAATTTAAATAAACGAACACAGTCCGAAATCAGACCAAATACATCTCGTTTTTCTCCTATAAATTGACCCACAACCGACGACAAACCTTTTCGCTCAAAAACACATCTTTTCACGGCGTAATTCCACACGCCGGAATAAATCTGTTCGTCGCCGAAAAACCGATTTCCCCATTGCCGAGCCTCTGAAGCTTATACCGGAGATATCCATACTCTTTCCAAGCTTTTCGGAGACTTGCTGCTGCAAGACACCTGACGCCGGAATTGAATTCTGTCGCCGGAGTTCCGCCGGAAAACAGAGGGTCCAGTCGGTATACCTCTCCGCCCAGTTTCTTTTCCTTTTCACTTTTATCTTACCTTAATCGACTGTAAAACACTAATAAAACCGATAAAAAAAAACTTGAACCAGTCAGTCGACTTTCTCTGGTTATACTTTGATGAAGAAGACGATGTACTCGTTATATTATAAGTATAATTAAAATCATGAAATTAATCGGGTTAGACACATAGTCCAGCGGTGGACTGTGTGCACATATAACACAAACGTCTCGAGTTCGATTCCGGTCTCACACACGCTGCCTTAATAAAAACCATTTTTTTGTTTACTGAACCGGAGTCGCCTTAGATATATGTTAAGTATATTGATAACCGGAATAATAACCAAGTTAGACACACAGTCCAGCGGTGGACTGTGTGTTTGTTTATATCGCTGGTCACGAGTTCGAGTCCGGTCTTCAGCACCGACTCGGACAATTATCTCTTCTTTTTAATTAAGGCAGAAAAGGAAATAAATAATTAGTATTTAAGTATAATAAAAATCGAATGATATAACATGTTGAACACACAGTCCAGCGGTGGACTGTGTGTTGGATTAAACCACAGGTCCCGGGTTCGAGACCTGTGGAGTGCATGTCGGAGTCGTTTAAACTGTTTTTAAAATAAAAAGGATTTCTGTTTAATTCTAATTAATGTATATATGTAATTAAAATCGGATATATAACGGGTTAGACACGTAGCTCAGTTGGTAGAGCTGCGTGCACGCGTACGGGAGGTCTCGGGTTCGAGCCTCACCCAGCGCACAACAATATGCCTCGAACCGGTCAACGCCAGTCAAAGTCAATGGTCAAAGTCACTGTAGCAAAAATAAAATAAATATTTTTTATTTTTTTATTTAATTATTTTAATTAAAAATCAATTATTAAATACTTAAAAATAACATTTTTAAGGTTAGAAAATAGCCCCAAACTCACAAAAATACACCCAACAATTCTACTAAAATAGTTTAATAAAATCCGTTTACTTACCAAACCATAATGCGATTTATCTAGGTTAAATCTCACTCGTGGTTAAAACCACTTCGCGTGCATTCAACGTCATCAACCGAACGCACCCACTGTGAGTGAATCTTACAATTCCCCTTTTAAATTACACGTTTTGGGGTGTGTCATGTGTTATGAAATTAATTAATTTATTTATTTAAACTTGTGCCATACCACATCATGACTTAAACTTAGATTGTTTTATTGTTGTGATTTACTTATATTCCTTTTGTCAAATTATATGAAACTCATACATTAAGCCCATCAGTTCCTCGTGGGAGACGAGTAGAACATCGCGTGCTTCAATTCAAATTCATTATTATTCATGTGTGTTTCATTGAGTTTATTTTGTTTGTAGTTGTGTCATTCATATCATCATGTTTATGCAATTCATTCATCAGGCCCCTCAGTTCCTCGTGAGAGACGAGTTGAGCATCGCGTGCCTTTAATTGTTCCATTATTATTCATGAGTGTTTCATTTAACATCTTATGATTGTTGATCAAGTTACATCTAATTTTACTCATGTTTGGTTGTGCACATATTTCATAATCAATTTAAATAAATTGTTCAAATGTTTTCCATATGATTCACTCGCCAACATTATGTTGATCCAAAAACCTTTTTACGCATGATACAGGTGAACAGATTGAAGCAAGGAAAACATAGGATATGCCTTAGAAGAGAACAAAGAAGTTTAGATTGTTAGTTAGATCATGTTGTAGCAATCATTGTAAATTTCCATTTAATTTGTATTAATGAATATGAAACGCTTAATAAATGTCATGAGCTTTGATGATAACCCAATCATGCCCCGATCACCTTTTCTGCTGCGGGTCGGGGTGTTACAGATTGAGCCTTGATCGCACAGACATTTTCATTTTCAGTACATGCAATACGATCGGCTCCGTTTGATTGAGCCTTGATCGCACAGTTTCATTTATGTTATTTATCGTATGATGTTGGTATGTTTATGTATGCTATCATATGTTATTGTATGTTATAGTTATGATTGCTATTTGCCACTGCTTGATTATTTACATTTGCTCATTATGATTATGCACAAGTTTTCATTGATAAACTAACAAGTAAATCAATAATAAATGTTTATCTAACAAGGTTCACTCGCCAACTTATGTTGACCCAAAAACCCCCATTTTTACACATGATACAGGTGAACCAGCAGCAGCCAGAAACACATAGGATTGGACTAGAAGAATAAAATGATTTAGAGCTTGGAACTATTTTGTTTGGTTATTTCTTTGTATTGTATGGACATGTTTGGATTATTTGGAATGTAACTTTGACTTTAATAAATATGAAACATATTAGTAAATGTCATCAGCTTTGGTGATAACCCAATTATGCCCCGACTCTTATTCCGCTGCGGGTCGGGGTGTGACAAGAATGGGCCTAGCCCGTTTGAGTCTAAAAGCAGGACCAACCAGTCCTCTTATTTGTATGCAGGACAACCCAGTCCCGTTGTAACTAGGACAATCCCGTCCCTAGTCATGAAACTCATGCACGTTTCGAAAATACGCGTGTGTTTTGTAAACCGATATGTTGAGTATAAACTTTTCGTAAACTATTTGAGTTTATTGAAATCCATTCGCAACATGGTTTGGAAATATGAACTTTCGTTCATCGAAATGTTGTGTATTTTTGCAAAACTTGCATGTATTTAGTCGTCATGTACTTCAAGCGACTTGAAATATTGTCTTGCGGAGTTGCGTCGTACTTCGTTTGGCGTTGAAATCGAATATAAACAATATATTATTGTTATAATATCATGCGAAAGTATTCGAGTCGTCGACGTTCGAATATATATATAATTATATTCGTGTTATGCGGTTTCCGAATTCTGTCGTTTGAAATAATACGCGTATTATGTTCATCTTGTAAAAGCGTTCGGAAATCTTGGCGTTCGAAACAAATATAAACAATATGCTTATATTTATATCATCGTTCGAATAAATTATCGATGTTTGAAAACTAATTCCCGAATTCGGCGTTTGAAGTAATATAAATAATAATATTCGATTATAACGGATTGCCGAAACTTGTTGTCTTGTAGTCGCGCGCTTGAAATGCTATCGGATCGATTATTGAAAGTTTTAATAGCGTCGACAAATAAATATACACCTATATTTATTTTATAACAATCGTTTGAACTCGGACGTTTTATCCTTGAAATATAACGCGTTTCGTATTCCGTATTTTACGAAAATCAGGCAGAGTTTTGTCGTGTTTTCGGACGATCCCGACAATGCAAGTTGTCGATTTAATTTAATCATAACGCAATATCAACGTACGCAACAATATATATATAATTTCTTGTCGTGTTTTGAATATAGTTTTCGCCGATTTATAATTCCGATCTATTTATTTATATATATTGTAACATCGCATCGATTTGGTTTTAACTGATAATTATTCACGAGTAGCGTACGTCGGCTTGATTATATACTTTTAACTTTTGGCAACCTGTAATCGTTAACGGGTCGGGTCGAGCTCGGTTTCGCGATAATTATAATAATATATATAAACTATATAATTTAAATTTTCGCGTCGTAATAAATTTTTACCGAGTCTCGCGTCGACTCATTGACCTGATAGTTGACCGGGTTTGACCGCCTTGACCGAGTTGACTTTTGTTGACCGAACCGAACCTAACACAAAACCGAGACCTGAAACAAACACCTAGATATTTAAACTGAATTGAAGATAAACCCAAATCGAAACAAAACTGAAATATCGAAATCTGTTTCAAACTTGAACCAGGTCGAACCCGAAACCTGAACCGTGACGTGAGCCAAAATTAATCTGAACCGAGACTGGTTCGACTCGAACCGAACCTGAACTAAACCGGAGATGAACTGTGTTTTATCGGAGACCCAGAACACCGCCACCGCTACTGCCGCCGGTAAAACCAACCCAACCCCGAAACCTGAACAAAAAATAACCACCATCGTCATCATCGCCGCCTACTGTCGCTACTGCCGCCGGCGATTGCCACCGCGCGGCGGCTGTCGCTGCTCTACACCAGCACCGCCGCGGTCTCTCTGTCTTTTCTCTCTCTCTTCCCATCTTTCTCTCTCCTCACAAGTCTCTCTCTCTCTCTTCTGTATGCGTGTATGAATGCGGGTGTGTGCGTTATGAGGGTACAAGAGGGAAGGTGAGGAGTGTTGTGTGGGTGGTGTGCGCCGGAGGAGGCAACCGGAGCCGCCGGTCGCGGCCGGATTTTGGCGACCGGGAAAGAGAAGAGGAGAGTAGGGGATCTTTGGTGTGGGGGCTAGGGTTTGCTTAGAAGAAAATGAGAGAACTAGGGTTAAGAAAGTTTATATACTAGGGTTTTGAGCGGGTTGGGCCTAAAGCCCGTTAGCGTGTGTTGAGCCCAATACGTCTTCCGCAACCTGTTATCGTTTCCCGAACCTCGTGATTTATCGAAATTTATTTATTCAGACTCGAAAACATTTAAAATTATATTGGAGGTCGTTGTTTGACGCGTAATCTATTCGTTGCGTTAAAAATCGCGTAGTTGCCCTGTTTGTCGTTTCTGATCCATTTTTCATTCTGGTTTCAACCGCGAGTATTAAAATTTGAAAACGAAGCCAAATATATTGTCATATTTTAATATTTAGACGTATCTCTAGTCCGTGGCTTCCGTTTTGTTGTCTGTGCGTTCTTGCGGACGCGTTTTTTGTTCACATAAGCGTTTTGTGACGTCCGAAGCATGATAATTTATCAAAATCATAACTGTATGATAAATACAAGTGCAAAATTAATATTTTTAGGCGTTGTCAGTATTTGTTTGGCATCAG